>VYZP01035427.1:58781-102452 GCA_013400635.1 Hypocryptadius cinnamomeus | reverse complement strand
AAAAGACCTCTAAGATCATCCAGTCCAGCCATCAGGCCAGCCCAGGATCACATTCACTACTGAGCCACATCCCCAAGTGCCACATCCATGTGTTCTCTGAGCACTTCCAGGGATGGTGACACCCCCCCTGCCCTGGGCTCAGGGTGCTTGAGAACCCTTGTAATCTAAACCTCCCCTGGAACAACTTGAGGCCATTTCCTCTTGCCCTTGTCAGTTGTTCCCTGGGAAGAGACAGACCCTCACCTCACTACAACCTCCTGTCATCCTGAAGGCAATAAAGTGCTGCCAGGACAACTGCAGGCCCTGTGTGCCTTCAGTGCTGTCTGCTGACACAGCACACCCAGAGCTGGACACCCACCCATGCAGTGTTCCTGCCTCTGTGTTGGCTTTGCTCTCATCCCACAGCTGCACATGGGGAGGGAGAGGAGAGGTGTGAGCACAGGGCTGCCAGGCACCACACCACAGAGGCCACAGGAGGGGACAGTGTAAGGCACTGTAACGCACAGAGGGGACAGTGCCTTACACAGGGCACAGCCTTGGTGGTGCTGCAGAAAGCAGCTGAAGAAGACATGGACACCCTCACTGTCACTGCACCAGTGAGACTTCAGCAGGAGGCAGCCAGGCAGAGGATGGGACTTGCAAACAGAGCAGGGAGCAAGGAGAAAACAGAGATTACCAAGAGAATCCTGAGCTGGGCAGAGGGGATTTACCCATTCACAGATGTGACAGGAGCCCAATCACAGATACTGCTCCCTCCACCCTGGTCTGTGGCCAAAGTAACCCAGGTGAACAATGACAGGACCACAGACTAGTTTGGGTTGGAAGGGACCTTAAAGCCCACCCATTCCACCCCTGCCATGGGCAGGGACACCTCCCACTGTCTCAGAGTGCTCTAAGCCCCGTCCAGCCTGGCCTGGAACACTTCCAGGGATCCAGGGGCAGCCCCAGCTGCTCTGGGCATGCTGTGCCAGGGCCTGCCCACCCTCACAGAGAGCCCTCAGCACCACCCCCACGGGTCATTTGTAAAGAAGAAACAAGGAGGAAGCTGCAGGAAGCACTAGCTTAAAACTTGCAAAGCTGAACCTCAGTGAGCTGCCCTTGTCCCCTCAGCTCCTGTGCTCGGTGTCACCCAGAGCTGTAACTCAAAATGCTGCATTTCAGTACCAGAGCCCAGAGCAGGAACAGGATGGTCAGGACACAGCATGGAGGCAGCAGAACTGCCATGGACAACCAGCAAGGACAGACCCAAGGCCAGGGAGTGAGGGCAGCCCTGCCCTGAGCAGAGTCCACTGCTCCTCGGGGTAACACAGAGTCCCATTACTGCACAGAACCCCAGTGCTCTCCCAGAAACACAAACTCACACCTTCTGCTAACAAAGCACTCTCAAAGTCTCTGTACCATCACACAGATGATAAAAATGCAGCTGCTGAACAACACACAAAGCCTGCACTAAGATTTGCCAGTAGGAACTGAAATGGAATAGAGGAACCTCATGGATGAAGAACTCAAGTGACACTATTAAAATTAGGACATAAACTAAAATAGAGAGCAAGATAAGAACTTTGATTAACATTATTACAGAAAGGAAAATATGCTTTTCCTCAAGCCTCTTGTCCTCCCATGCCACTTTCCTTAGGGCCTGCACTGCATCTGCATCTGAACACAGCAGCTGTCTGTTGAACACAGGTCTGTCAAAGGGGATTTAATTGTTCTTAAAACTGTGTTAGTTCACTTGAATTTTTATTCAAGAGAAAAAAAAAGAAAATCTGCCAATATAAAATGAATTCTGGTTCTACATTTTTGAATATGTTGAGTGCTGTCTTAGAAACAGGTTTGGCTTTGAGATTTTAAAATAATCTCTTATGTATCAAGACAGGAAACAAAAACAGTGACTTAGAAACAAAGCACTGGAATGACTCTTAAGAATTCTCATTTGTAGGTAGCTGAGAGGGAACTGAACACAGCTGCTGAAATGGCAAATTCTTCTTCTGAGAACACATTTCAGTCCTTTGCAGAACTCCAGGAGACACAGGCACAGGACAGGACTGGTGTGGGCAAAGGCTCTGCTGCCCTGCTCCATGAGAGCCACCCCTTTAGCACAAGGAGGGATTTAACCTGCTGGAGGAGCTTATGCAATGAGGATTCTCTGGCTAGCTCTGGATAAAGGCAATGATGGACAGTCCCTGGCAGTGTGATGGACTCTGAGCTAGCATGGCACATTCCCTCTCTCCCTATGGAAAGGAGCAATATTTACAATATACCCTGAGTCTCTGTGCTCCAGCCTTTGAGGGATGACTGTGTTTGTTGCAGGTGAAATGACTAGGGCTGTGGGAATGGGGAGCACTGAGAACCCTACAGACACACGTTGGGGTCAGCACCAGGCAGCAGCACAGAATTTAATTCTCTGCTTGCAGCGAGTCAAAGTGCCCAGCTTACCTGCATGGGACTGCATGTGCTCCAGGAGATTGTTATAAAACTGGAACTGGATTCCACAAGCTCCACAGGTGTAAGGCTCTGTTTGGGAGAAATCAGTTCAGAAGAATTACACAGAGTCTGCAGGGAAGCAGCACAGGTGCATACCTCAGTGTGTAAGCTGTGGGCACAGCGAGCGGGGCAGGGCCCGGGCACGGCTCTGCCCCCTGGGCTGGGCTGGGCACCTCCTCCTGCTGCACTTCACTGCCAGGGCACAGGCAGAGCACTACGGGAAGCAGCTGCTGCCGTGGGTGGGCGTCTCAGGCACCTGCACAAGGGTTTCTCCTGGAGGCTGCCCACAGGCCAGGGTCTGCTGGCCCAGGCTGCTGCAGCCTGCCTTGAGTGTGCCCCTGCTGGTTTTGTGCCTATGAGTAAAGCCTGGTGGACTCATCTTCCATCCAGTTCTGTCCAATTCCAGTGTCTGCTGCCTTTCCTGAGTGAGACAAGGAGCACTGGGTTGTGACAAATGCTGTAGTCAGAGGCTGGGGGTGGAGCAGTGCCATGGGAGAACTCAGCTGGGGCTTTGTGGCTGTCACCAAGTGCAGTGAGACCAGGGACTGGTGGGTGTCACGGGGCTGGGTGGCAGCAGGATGCAGGGAAGCAGAGGTGGAGGGCAGGAAGCACAGGAACCAGGCCTGTGCCTGAAGGCTGAGAGCAGAGCAGGAGAGCCATGTGCCAGAGCTATATGGATGAGCTGGAGTGAGGAAAGAGCTGGGTGCAGAGCTCCCTCATGAGCTGAAAGATACATTTAGCCCTATACTGTGTTGAAAGTGCATTTCTTCCACTGAATTGATCTAAAAGCAAATATTTGCAGTTGCCTGTCTAAACAGTATCAGTAGAGTGCATTGGTTGACAGATGTGATCTCGAACTACAGTGCTGAAATTTGGGAACACTGCAGTTTGCCTCTGTCCCTGCAGCCACACCAGCACTGCCACCTCTCACTGGGGCATTATGTCCTGGAGCAGCAGAACGGACAAACATGTGGCATATGAACAATTTTGGAAACAAATGCCTGGCACACATACAGAGCAGGGTCTATTGCTACAATATTTCGGAAGTCTAGACCTGAGTTTGAAGAGAAAAACATATTGTGTATCAATGGATAAGCAGTAGCACCAGTACTCAGGATAGAAGAACCAAACCCCAGGGAAGCACAAGGCTGCCTATGCCTTGTGAGAAGTCTATCTCGGGGAGCAAACCCCAGAATCCACCTCAAGGCTACAGGAATCCATGAGGAAAAACATAAAAGAGAGCATGAGCAAGTCTGTATAAGTTATACTTTTATGCTGTGAGGTCAAACCTTTCCCACAGAACCTAGAGCCTCTGGAGTTGTGCTCAATGCTTTAACTCACTGTGTCTGCTTGTGATGCTGCTCCTGGGCTTGCTGCAGCATGGAAGTTTGGAAATTTGGTACTTAAGAGAAGACTTGGACAGCTGAGTGGCACATGGGGATTTTAGTCCTTGGGAATTAGCAGGGACTGGATGTGTCTGCTGAAATCATCAGTAGTGAGGTAGTTGTGGTACAATGCCACAAGAGGTACAATGCAATCTAATTGTTTAGACTTATTTTGAATTGTCAGAGAGAAGAAGGCTTCCTGCGAGTGCAAACCATTCCTCTTGGGCTTGTATTTCAATGCCAAAGACCTGTGTTACAGACACACCTGTGCCACTGCTGCTCATGGAGCCCAGACTGCTCAGATGGAAACACCTCAAACTGAGGGGTCTGACTGCCCCTTCAAGGGTCAAAATTAACTTGTGAATATTCTAATGAAAGCAGCCACACCTCTGAGAGCCTGCTGACTGCTGCTGACAGGCCCCTGGCAGCTCAGAAGAGCTGTGTGACCCTCTCTCTCTGCCCCTCTGCTCTGCTGGAGCCCCTGCCCCACACCAGAGGGGAGAACAGACCCTGCTGCACCTCTCAGTGCTGCAGCAAGGCTGCCAGCTGCAGGTGTCACCCTGCAGTCCCTGGACACTGGCAGCTCTTGTGTGCCATTCACACCTCAGCAGACACCTGCCCTCCGTTCTGCCACCCCTGCCTGCAGTGCAGAGGAGGAGGCAGTGGGGGAAGCCCCGCTCACCACCGCAGTGCCAGGGCCCTTCTCTGCCCCCACACGAGCCCCCAGCTGCCCTGGCAGCAGGATTCCAGCACAGCACAGCTCTTCCCCAGCTCAGTTACAGCCTCAGCAACAGGCAACCCCCCCCCATCAGCCAGCACTCTCCAAACTGTACATCTCCCACACTCATTTTGCCCTCCTGTTTCACTCACATTTCCTTCTCAGCTCACTTTGTCTCCCTGAGCTGCTTCACCTCCCTCCTGCTGTATTCTCAGCTATTTTATCAGCACAAACCTGTGCTATTTTTTCTAGCTCTCTCCTTGCCTGGCTCCCCCTCACCCCTGTCCAGTCTCTTTCGGGTTCCCCCATCTGTGACCTGTGACCACCAAGGTCTCCACAGCTCTTCATCTCAAGCTCCTCCCTTTGGCACCACAAATCTCTGGATGCTCAGTGCACTCAGTGAACCAGTAAAATCTCTCATTTGTGATTCCTCTCAGAAAAATTATGTTGATTTTCATCTCAATTCCAAAAGATACCCCTTCTGTTCTAGTCCAGAAATGTCCAACTTTGGAAACAAAATCACCACCTACTTTCAAAAGCTGATTTCATGTTCTGAAAATGCCAACGCATTTTCTAAATAATTCAGAGACAAAGACATACAGAAGTCTAAGTTTATCACAAATAAAACCGAGCCATGTTAAAAATAAGCATAAAATTTAAATTCACCCAACAGTTCCAAAGTATTTCCTGGGACCAGGGGAAGGGATGCTTGGGAGGATGTGCAGAATCCCCATGGGAATGAATGAACTCACTTCACTTCCCAGAGCTCTCTCAACCCTCATCCTTCTGAGCTTTCAGCTCCTGAGCCCCTCATGCTCCAGAGTGCAGAGCTGGGAACAGTCAGGCTGGCTGGAGGGAGGGTGGGATGTGCCAGGGCTAGAAGAGGAAGAGGGATCTGGAAGGTGGAGAGAAGAAAGAGGCAATCTGTATCCCAAACCAGGGAAAAGTCTGTTCACCTGGGCTGGTAATCCAGTAAATCCTCCTCCCTTTGATTTCTCTTGACCATGGACTGCAAAAGTTGTCAAAACTGCTCTGCACACCCATCTGAGCCACACCTGTGCCCCATTCTCCTTCTCTCCCACCACTGCTGGACCTCTGCTTGTCCTTTCCCCTGGGAATTTCAGCTCTTCCTTACTCAGCCTTAGGGATCTGTTCTTCTTCAGGTTGGCTGAGCTCAGCAAAGGGCCCCCAGGTCTCCCTTTTTGCTCTCTGTCCTTCTGCTCCCAGCTGCTGGCGGTACAAGGGAAGCTTGTGCTGCCCACATAAGCCCCCTGTGCTCGTGGAGGTGTTTTCTGAGAGCAGGTTACAACCAGCAGCTCTTCAGTGTTCTGAGACACACAGAACTAATGCTCACATCTGGTTGCACAATTTAAAACATCTTTCCCCAAGGCTATAATTAGACCCTTTTAGCAGTGCTTTACCCAGTGAGCCAGGCCCCAGAGCAAGGCAGCAGCTGCGTGAGGCAAGGCAGAGGAAAACCAGTGCCTGTGCTTAGGTTAAATAAATCACTCTAATTCTCATGTTAACTCTCATTGCCAGATCTAAGCCAGAGAAAATAGCAGAGCCTGGTCTGAAACCAGGAGTGAACAGGAGTTGAGAGCTTTAATAGAAAGTTTCAGCAAGTGCCCTGAGGTGCTTGTGCAGTGACAGACACCCAGCAGGGTGTCACCATGGCTCAGCAGGGACAGCCCCCCAGGCTGCTCTTTCCTTAGCAGAAAAAACCCACATTTCAACACTTCTGTCCACATCTTGGTGAAAAAAAAATGCAGAACGACTGTGAGGAAAACTTCTCAGCATTTCCACCCAACGTTTCCATTGGCTTTAGTTTTACTAACAGCGTAATTGCACCTTCCCTTTGACACAAACCCACAAGACAAGGCAGGAGAACCAGAAGCAGGCTCCTACAAAAACACCAGCACACCCAAAACCAGTGGAAGTTTCTTGAAAACAGAACTTCTGTCATTTCCAGCCAGCTCAAACAGTAAGAGGTAACAAGGTGCTCTGGAGTATGTTTGGAAAAGGGGAGTCCCAAATTCACCACCCTTATCAAACATCTTGGCATTAATTGGATTTCTCTTCCTGCATGAATCGTGCTCTGAATAAACCCCTTACTTCCCCCTCAGGTTTGTAAGAGGAGGAAGAACACCTGCCCTCCTCCCTGCCATGGCCATGCTCAGGGTGTGGCACTCAGGGCTGGCTCACACCACCAGGCTGGCACAAATCACCCCAAACCCCAGTGCCAGGAACCAAACACACTGCAAGGCAAAGGAAGAAGCTCCACCTGACAAAACCTCAAGGGCACAGGGCAGAATCTGCAGCAGAGACCACCTGTCCACCCATCCCAGCCCTGCTCGCTCCCAGTTTCCAATCCCAGGCCACAGGAACTGGCTCTGTGCAGGTGTCTCCTGAGCTGAGCCCTGATCACAAGTTTTTCTGTGTGCAAATGTAACTTAAATATGGGTTCATTTTCAAATCTTGGTCTCAAAACACGCTCACAAAAAACTCCCTGAAGATTGAATATGAAGTGATTTGGCAGCCCCACACTGCATGGAAACACCCTGGAGGATTTCTGTTGCATTTAAATCTGACACCAGAGCCACAGAAATGAGGCATTTTATTCCTTGACACCTGGACTCATAATAAAAAAGCATTTATTGATGAAAATTGCTCAGAGGGCAGGGCAGCAGGGCTGCAGGAGGGCAGTCCCTGACTTTTGCACCACAGACATCCATCACACTTACTTTGTAAAAGCGGGAAAGGATTTGAAATCAGGGGACTTGCGGTTTCTGCAAAAAAGAAAGAGATTTAAATATTGAGACTGGCAGAGACCTCGCTGCATTCTGCACAGCTCTGCCTATCTGCTCCCTGCTCCTTATCCCTAGTCCACACTTCCAGAGTTATCCAGGGCAGGGCAGGGAGGGAGCTCCATGTAATGCAAAATCCAACATGTCCATTTTCTCTCCCTTGCCCAATTTCTCATGGCCAGAGTTCTGCATCTTTCCTGTCCAATTTAAAATGTTCAGAGATTTTAACACACCCCCAATAGCACAGCAATGGAAACAACGGGGGAGGCCAGCAAAGAAAAGCCATGGGGCAAGAAACTCTTTACAAGGGCTTTCTTTGGTGCTCCAGATGCAAATTCCCAGTTTCACCATGCAGCTTCTTTAAACTAAAGCTGGGAGGGAAAACCAGGGTGGTTCACTCTCCCTGGATGCCAAAGGAGAGAGTTCCTAAGCAGTGCAGTTACTTCAGGCTGAGAATGCACATTTCCTACTCAGCACACCTTGCAGGTTGCCTTTCTGTAAGGTGTGACTGAAAACTGGGTGCTGGCTGCCCCTTGGGCAACCAGGAGTTGTCTGCATCCAGCCCCAGTGCCCTGGAGCAGAAGCAGTGATCCCAGCACCTCAGACTATGTGTGGTTTCCTACAGTCCCCAGGTGAGGTCCTTTAGAGTCAGACCCCTGCAGAGGGGCAGAAATCACTAATTATTAATGTCAAATATTCAGTCACAGACTCAGAGCATTTCCAGTAGGGTCCCAGTCCAAGGCTGTGAGCTGGCACACCCCTGACTGAGGCTCTCAGGCTCTCTGACAGACTTGGCCTGGTTTCCTTGGAGGGAAAACCGCCCTCAGGAACTGCATGGGTCAAGCACAGTGAGCCTTCCTGCTAAACATCCCCGTGCTGAGGACCTGAGCTGCTGAGAAGGGCTCCAGATGGCAGGGCCAGCCCATAAGGAATGGAGATGAAGGCATGGATGATGCTGGGCAAAGACATGACTGGACAGTGCTGTGGAAAGGGGATGCATGGGAGACACCAGCTCATAGGGAGTGCTGCTGATCACTTCACACACTGTGATCAGCCAGCAGTGCTCCAGCTGCTCCTGCAGCAGCCCAGCTCTGTACCTGGGGCAAGATCTTCACTGAAACAGGTCCCTAACCTGGCCCTGCTGAGCAGCTGAGCAGGGTAGGCTCCTCCAGGCACTCTCCTCTCCGTGTGCTGGGTCCCTGCTCTGGGAGGTGCCCTGCTCCCTCAGGGAACACGTGTGCCCATGACACTGCCCGGGGCTCCAAGCAGTGCAGGGCTCCTGCAGCAGCCCAGCTGCATGTCAGCTTTTGAGGGACAAACCCCAATTTCACTGTCCCCCCAGAAGAGAATCTGACCTGGAGCAGGCACCGAGCCCAGCAGTGGCACAGAGCACTTAAAGCAGCCCAAGGAATTCTCAGCACCACCTCTGGCTGCTCTCCAGCCAGAACTGCTGACACAGTGTCCTTGTTCTGCTTGGCTTCCTACTCACATAGAAAGCACTGTCAGTATGAAACAGCAGTTCAGGTACTCAATACAACACTGGTTTATGTGTAGGAAGACTCTTAGGATTTTTCTGGTCTTTATATTTATAATTAGACAATTTTTTTATCCATGCATTGTCAGGTCCCTGCTACAGCACAGTTACTTCCACTAAAGCTACCTATCCAGGCAAGAATCATAGAAATGCCAGAATGTGACTGATTAATGACAAATCACTTGCACTGGGGCTTTGTAATCTTTCCCTCCACAGATTCTCCAGGCAAAATGAGAGTTCAGGTTTTTCTGCCCACACTTGGCTCTCTCAGGGACTGTCCTGGCCATGCCCTGCCCAGCCCCAGCCCTATCTGTGCTCGCAGACTGCAACCCTCAGCCCTATCCCTGGCTGTGTGTCCCAGTTCTGCTCAGTGCTCCTTGCCTCAGTGTTTTCATATGGATTGCCTCAGTTCTTCCCTGGTGTCCCAAGGCTCTGGAGCAATTGGCAGGATATCACCCACAGAGACTGGCTGCTGAGTGGTTATTTTAACCCAGATATATTTCTTCCTGTCTGCAAGCTGCCTGTTGAACTTGAGAAGTCTGGAACAGCTTAAATGAATGTGGCACCAGAAATAAACAGTTCATTCCTAGAAACCTCAATTCCACACAAATGCCCAGTGGACACAGTGACTTATTTATGCAACCAAGCAAAGTGACACTTTCTCAACTGAACTCTCCCTGTGTGACTCTCATTCTCCTGGTGGGAACTGCACTCAGCTGCTGACCCTCCTTCTGGGCACAGCACTTCAAGCTGCTTTGAAAATGCAGCTCTATTTGTGCAATTGTGTCACCCCATCACCAGCACTCCCTGTGCTGTGCACAGAGTGGGAGCTCACAGAACAACTCCCCCTTCCCCTTTTCCTCACTCCTCAAATTTGGCCATTGGCTCTCCCACCTCCATGGAGACTGGTAGCAGTCACAAACCAACCACAGATGAGAAAGAGAATTACCAGATGAATGTTAATGGAAGTTATATTTGTGCTGACAGAGCCTGAGAGGCAGCTGGGTGCACCTCAGGAGGCAGAGGCACAGGGGCTGGCTGTGCTAATGTCACACTGCAATCAGCAATCAAGAATTATTATGCCCCACACATTAAAGCTGCACTCACCCACCAAAAATACTATCCTAAAAGTGCTGTCTTTCCAGCAGAACCCCCCCACAGATGAGCTGTTGATGGCTGGACTACAGGGGGTGAGCAGAAGGGGATGTATGGATACACCAGAGAAGAAAGCTTGTGATTTCTGAAAATCCAAGTTTAAAATCTAGTCCTGTGTCCTTTAAATCCTGACAACAGGAGATTCTCAGGCTTTTCCAAGAATTTTTACTCTATATCAAATGTAGGAAATAAAATTTTTTTGGTCTCAATCTCATCTCAGCTTGGCGTGAACTGATTTGAAAAATAGAAGACATTTCCATTGACCCTCTCCCCAGTCTGGAATAAACAGTACTGGAAAGCAAAGCTTCCCTGTGTAAATAGGAATGAAAAGTGTTGACATTTTGAAAACTCTAAATGCTAAAATTTGTTGCCCTGGAAGTTCTTACAGTAGTAGTTCCCTAAAGCAGCAAATGAAATTGAGACATATTTATACAGCTTAAATCAACCTTGAAAGTTCAAAATATTTCCCAATTCCCTACATAATTTTAACTGTTCTCTTTCACACCCACAACACTGAGCAAATTCAGACTTCAACAAACACTGACAATTTCAATTAGATTTCCCCTTTGATAGCTGTATTTGAAGGTGTTGAAACTAAAGAGCTTTTTTTCTCCTTTTTTGCTTTTCTTTTACTTCTTGGATTCTCACAATTCCCTTAATCCCTCTCAGCCTTCATTTCACAAAGGAGTCATCCACAGTGCCCAAAACAAGGTGGGCACACCTTGCATTAGGCTGTAAACACTTGAGTTAGAGATGGTTCTTGTCCCTGAGGAAGGTCACTGTCCCTGTCTGGAGTCAGAGGAAGAAAGACCCAGGGGAGATCCCAAAGCCTGGAGCCCTGTGGTGACAGAGGGCACCAGAGCAGAGCCCAGCCCCAGCCAAAGGCTCCTCCCCAGCCACACATGGATGAAAAGGAAGGCATGGTGACCTTCACTATGGCACACAACACTCAGCTCAGCCCCTTTCTGGGGATTTCCCTACTCATGTTCAGGCTGATCATTACTGCCTTTTACATTGCACAAGTTGGCCTTGAAATATTGTTTGGCCTCTTGAGAATTTACAATCCCAGCATGTGCCAAGAGTTGGCAGAATGGCCCCCACCAGGGAGGGTTTCTTTGAAAGCAGCTTTATGGCACCCTAAAGAATAACAGCTTCTGCTGCTCATCCCAGTGAGCCAATTGCATGCTTCAGGATCAGGTCATGGCATTGCTTTCTGCACCTCCCTTAGCTCAGCAGTGGATGAACAGAAGCTCTGTGTGACTTGGGACCTCTGCTGCCTGTGCTCCCAAGGCAGCAGAAGGGAGAAATTGGAGCATTTTAGCAGGATGCTATTTTTAAAACACTATGGAACTTCCAGGTTTCATCAAAAAGCAAGTTCAAGTGGCTGTGGAGACCCTTTTCCATGAGTACAAAGAGCACTCTTCAATCATAATGTGGAAGACAGCTCAAGACTTTCACCCACTCCCTGTCTCCAGCCCACTCTGCTGGGAGACAAAGCTGGGGCTCACATCAGGCCCAAAGCAGTGTTTGCCACACAGCACAAAGCTCTGGGGTATGGGCAGCCAGATGCCAGGACACACAGAGAAGGATGCCAGCTACCTGCACTCACTGTGACAAGGACTGGGGTTGTGTGCATAGGGAAGAGACATCTGAAATCCAACATCTTCCATTCTAGTTCCATTCTTATTCCCACTCAGGACTCCCTCCCATTGCACCCCTGTGTATTTTAGGTGATTTTAGTTACTGACCTCCCTGTTCTGCTTGTCCTGCCCCTCACTCCAGACACCAAGGGGTTTGTGCCACTGCAGTCAGGATGGTGACATGGGGAAAAAGCAGAATGTCCCCATGGGTGGCCTAAAAATCTCCTGCTGCTCTCTGGTATCTCTGTATCCAAGCCTGTGACACAAAGCTCACACCCACAGAGAACAAGAGCCATCAGGCATTTAACAAGGCCAAGCCACACAGCTCTTGGCTGCTCAGCTGGGACCTACATTTACCTCCCAAACCTGGTGACTGTTCCTTACAGCAGCAGTTTGGTGACAAGCAAACAGCAGATGGGAGTGGGAGGACAGAAGTGTCCATCCTTCTGTCATTGCCCACCACATCACCACCACCTGCTTCCCTGCCTGGGAGAGATCTGCTGGCTGGAGCACAAGAGAGGACAAGCCAATGGTGCCAGAATCACCCCAGAGTTCCCATCCCACATGTGACACTGAGCCACGTGGTGTTTGTCCCACCCACTGAGACACAGCCATGGAAAGAAGGAAAAGGAGGAGGCAAGGACATGTCAGCTTTTCCTAAAGGCAGCTGCAGAGAGCTCTGCCTGGACAGCTGAGCACACAGAGCTCTCCAGGCCTCTCTGACCACCAGTGGCACACATGGTGACTGGTGATGCTCACCCAGGCTGCTGTCAATGAGGCCACTGGGACTCCTGGCAACTGGAAGGAATAAGAGGAGAAATGGCTTGGTGCAAGGGCTGGAAAAGAGCACTGAATGGGACATGTGGGAAGCAGCACAAAAACGGAGCCAAAGGGGAAAAAGAGGGCTGGGGAGGAAAAGAGGATGCAGGATAGATAAAGGAAGGAAAAAGGGAACAAGTTTATAGATCCCCATGCACCAGCCTGGCTTTCAGGAGCATGGCAGCTGCTTAATGCAGAAAGCAACTACTTCTACCAGAGCCCAACCCCACTCAGACCAGTCCTGGGCAGCTCACTAGAGTTCCTCAGGTTTCCTGCTCAATCAAACGTCTAGGTGAGTACTTTGCAACTCCTCTGCAGCCTACCAGGCCCTCAACTGAGCCACTAAAATAAACTGACAGTACACATGGTGCAGACAGAAACATTCCTTACAGGGAAACAAGAGAAGCAAATCACATGAAACTTGCTACTCAACTTGTAAGAATTTCTGGCTTTGTTTTGGTTTTTGCTGTGAACTTTCACTCATGTGCTTTAAATGTTGCAGTCCAGAAAGAAAGAGATTGAGGAGGATGAGTGTGAGCTGGTACAAGGAGATGGCAGGGAGAGTCTGGAAGATGTGTCATAGCAACAGAGGGTCAGTATTTAATAGTTCAAAAATAACTGAGGGCTTGGACTGTTCAGTACAGCCACTGTTTGTGTTTCTTGTCAGTGCTTCCTGGACAGGTCCATGCTACAGGTTCATCTCCCCTCCTGCAAAACTTGACAAGAGCAGCCAACAGGTTTCCAATGCAGCTCTCTTGGCTTCAGGAATGAGCTGTCTGATAGGAAGGAAGATATTTCTGCCCTTCCTTTGTTGGCTGTACAAGGTTTGACAGGAATAAAATAGGTACAATCTCAGGCTGCTACTTTCCAAGGGCTCCAGAGGAGTCAGGGCCCCAAGTGGTGTATTGGCATTTACAGATGTGCACTTAAAGGCTTTGAAACCCTTCAAAACACTGACAGTATCCCCAGAAGACAAGACACGAGCTGCTGTGAGGCCAGGACCACATCCAGAGCTGCAGCCAGGCTGGGAACTCTGGAACTCAGTGACTACACTGCCTTGAGTCGTGCCTGACAGCCAGGCTGGGCTTACTGACCAGGGCCTGGGCAGCCCCAAGGACTCCTGACTGTCCAGCAGGAACAGGACTAATGGCCTGAAACAGAGACAAGCTCACCTGATGGGTTCTGCTTACACCTCTTTTCTTTAGGTTTTTCTGTCCCCGAATGACCAGCTGCAATTGTGGTGAATGATGGATTAGTACAGGATTTTTCCCCAAAACACAACACACAGTATTTTAGCAACAAACAGCTTTTTTTCCCATTTCCCATCACCCACTGTGCTACCACACATGGGTTTCCCAACACCACATCCCTGCTTTTCAACAAGGTTCCAGAAAGCCTCTTACTTGCTTCTGAGGCAGGTCTAACCCCCAACAGACACTGTGTAACCTGCTCCAGGGAGATATCCCACCCCTTACCTGCCCATTCCAGCCCAGGGCACTGCCAACACCACATATTCTGCTTCTCTTGGATGGGGAATGGAGGGAGACCACGCTTTTCTGCTGGCATGTTATTTATCTCTGCAGACAAATCTCCATTTCATCTGGCCTGTCACTTTAGCTCCAATTAGGGAGCATGGAGAATGGTAGTGGCCCACTGGAAGGCCAGGCAGTACACAGGCAGGATAAAAACCTTGCACGGAAAACTCTATAGCTGGTGGACCTGAACAAAATTGTCTAGGCCACTGGCTATGTTCAGTTACTACCACATGGACTTAACACTGCAAGGAAACTGCACAAGTGGAGGGGATTTTCATTCCTTCTAGCACATGTATTTTGGTCTCACATCTGATTCATTGTGACCTCCAGGCAGTGACTGCACAAAGAGCTGGACACTGGCTACAGTGACATGTAAATAAACTGTCACGTTCAGCATCACTGTAACCTGCAAACTGCTCTTCTACCCACAGTCTGCAAACTTCTGCTGCTTGCAAATGTCTTTGCTCCACCAGGACTGCACTGATACTCAGACACAGCACAACTACTGCTTGATCTTCATCCATCCTTTCTCCACCTCTTGGCTCCCCTCTGAAAAGTCTATGCTCAAGTACCTGGTCCTTGGCAGCAGGAACCCCACATGGCCTGTTTGGCAGGGCTGGGGTGCCAGGAGCCTGGGGAGGAGGGAGAACAAGGCACTACCCCAGGAGGGCTGGCTGCCTGTGAGCTTAAACAAGGTACCCCATAATACATCAACATTCACTGAGCACAGCTGGATCCTGCTTGGAGAGGAACATGGAAGCAGCAGGAAAGGGTGACCACACTTACCACTGGAGTTCTGGGAATTGCTGTTTGTTTCTTCAAAGTTGTTTTGCACTTTGCCTTCCACTCTTCTGCTGAAAGCACTTTCTGCTGGGTGGAGAACAAAGCAGGAATGGTGACTGGTCAACACTGGATGCAGAATCAGGCAGACAGGAGGCAAGACATGCTCCTGTGCCACAGAATCACAGACCCTGAATACAGCAGAAAGGTCAAATACCTCATTTTGGAGGCAAATGGGCCAGATTCAGTGAAGGGATAACAGATGGGTATTTTTCTTGAATGCCTTCTGGCTGAGGTGGCCTGGATTGGCTCTTAGGGAGCCCATGAACACCAGTCCTGACTGAACCAGAAAGGTCATGTCTTCCTCCCCTGCAAAAAAACCCAACCCTTATCTTACTCTTCCTTAAGGCAACAAGCAGCCCTTAACGCCTGTGAGCACAGGTGACCAGTCTGAGGCTGAGCTCGGGGCCTCAGCATCAAACCAAAGTGTCACCTACAGAAGCACTGTGCCAGCTTTCCTTGTGCTTCCCAGCCACCTACACTCCCTTCTTAAACATCCTCCTGGAAATGCTGAAGCAGAGGCCTGAAGGGTTGTCTCAGGGCGTGCCCACCATGTCTGGAAAAGCTGTGGAAGATCCTGTGGCTCTGTGCTTCCCAAGAGTGCCCTCGTTCTCTGAGCCCCCCAGCCCTGCTCCTGGCAGGGCTCTCTCTGCCCACTCCAGCACAGCACAGGGCAGTTCCCAGTGACTGCACTGGGAGGCTCCTCCAGGGCACCCAGGTTCTTCTTGCCCCTGGCAGTGGCCACAGAGTCCTGAAGCATCCCTGAAGCATCCCTGCACAGCTCGGGGCCTCCCACCCTGCTCAAGATGGTGTCCCTCAGCACCAGCTCAACAGTGCAAGTGTGTCACTTCACTGGGTCTGCAATATCCAGGCAAATGCATTTACTGTGGTGGCTCAAAGGATAAACCAGAGGTTAAGAAAAAAAGAACTGGCCAAAGCAATGTGTGTGGCCTGTGCTGGTCAGGCCCTTGCCCTGCACTCTCATTCTGGAGCCCACTGTCACCCAAGGGCTTCATGTGGACACGGCCTGGCCTGGCTCTGCTGGGCCCAGCCTGCAGACTGGGCAGGGCTGGGGACGCAAGTCTTTCATTCAGGAGTGATGGGGACTCCTGAAAAGTGGTGCCAGACCATGATTTTATTCCTGCAGACCACTGGAGTGGTCACAGCTGCTGTCAGGACTTGGCAGAGGCCCCAGGTCCCTGCAGGCTCCCAGGGCTGCAGCGTGGCTCACACACGTGGGCTTTGGGGCTATCAGAGACCTGAAGTGCAGGAAGAGCCCAGCTCGTGGATTTTGGCCCAGCCAGTCCCCAGTGGACCCTTACAAGTCCTGAGCAGACTTCTCAAACTCTCAATCAACTACACTCCTGACTCCTAAAATTCAGAAGAACAAGCAAACTTGGTAACCAAATCAACTGAAACAGCAACACATGAAACAGGGCTGAAAAGGAACTGGAAACATTATCTACCTAGGCCACTTGACAGATAAATAGTAGAAACAAGAGGCCTTAAATAATAGGAAAATCAGACAGTGACAAAATGGTTTGGGTCAACCCACCCCTCCCAAGAGACCCAGGTTCAAGTCCTGGCTTATGTCACAAGTGGAAATGAGATGGAGGTCTCCAAAGACCTTCATAAAGAATTTGCATGGTGGTTTTGCCTTCACCCCTTAGCTTCCCCTCCAAAACCTCCCCCAAGTCAGGCAGTAAGAAAAATCTGGTTTAATGCAGCTGCTTGGTCTTACTGTGCCCTTCCCTCACTGAGGGGGCAGCTCACTCTGTTCTCTCTCCTTGTATTGGAACCTTTTGAATGTGAAGTAAAATTCTCTGTATGGACCAAGTCCTTGGCAGCTGTAGGTATGTGTTATCCAACAAATCCCATCCTTGTTCAGCATCCATGGCCTCTCCCACCACAGCCACCTCTCATACTCAGCATCTGTTCATGCCAGACATTCTAGGAGTGTTTAACCACCAACTGATAGACCAGCCCTTCTTCTGCACCCAGCTGGAACCTCTATCCATCAATCCCACAGACTTAAGAGGGTGCTTCCCAGTTGACTGCACGTGGCACACTATGTTTCACATCCTATTTATTAAGTTGTTTTTCACTAGTCTTTCCTTTATTTTTTCTAATTTTTTTTTAGGCTTGATCTTGTTCAGAAGGAGGAAATTGAGACAATCGGAGGATCAACCCTAACTTGCATTTTCTAACTCCTCAGTAATGGTTCTGTAATACTGATTTTTCTGTTTATCTCTCAGAGGTTCCTGTGGGGAATGGAGCACTGTGAAAACACCTGTACTCCATTTCACTTCCAAAGGCACAGGCCTAGCTCTGAGAACATCACCTTGAGGGAAACAAACACTAAATGCCAAACAGTGCTGAAAACCAAGCAAAAATCTCTATTCCTGACAAGCCCTTACACCAATCCTAGTCAGGAAGCTCTTCTCAGTTTGTGACACCAGGATTTTTGTACCTTGTGGTTACCACGATGTTTAACAAAAACAACTTGTCACTGGAAAGGGACTAAAAAGGATCAAATCCCCTCAGCTGCTTCTGGGAGCAGCTTCTCTGGGACAGTCATGGATGGAGCAGACTGAGACCAGGAAGGGTAAAAGCCAGTCCAGGGCAGGACTGGACACTGAACAGCTCAGCAAGCTGAAAGGCAGTTGGTACCTGTGATGGCCTTGCTTCCTGGGGATCCGGAATTGGGAGCGCGGAACATCTGGGACTGGGAGGCGGGCGGGACGCCGGAGGGGGCGCGGTGCAGGAGGCTGGAGCAGCGGTTTATGGACGCCGGGGACTTTTTGCTGGACTGGCTCGTCTGTGTCTTCACTGCCACGAAGAGTGGAGATCGAGAGAACTCTGGATATGAACACTCAGAACTAGTGCCTGCACAGCCAGGGAGCTCCCAGAGCAGGGACTGCTGGAGCTGCTGATCCACCGAGCCCCTGGACAGAGCTGGGCTCCCCCCTCTGAGGAGACACTGGTGAAGCTCCTTAGTTCCCTTCCACACCTCTAAATGCCACACGACCAACCCACCCCTGCTCCTGCAGGAATCACCCCATCCATCCAGGAGCACTGTGTGATTGCCATGGCCTGCCTGGGGGCATCTGCAGCTCTGGCCTCCATTTCTATGGACTGGGAACAGGTTTCTAAACTACTCAGATCTCTGAGTAGAGAGAAGTTAATATCTTTTTTTCTTGAACCTTGAATAAATCCTAGTGATTTCCAGCTACATCCCTTGTCTGTTTCACCAAATACAAAGGAAAAGGCACTGTTGGGAATGGAATGGAATGGAATGGAATGGAATGGAATGGAATTAGGAGGCAGAGTGAGTAAAGGCTTTTGCTACCATCTCTAGACTGGTGACATGCAGAGAAATTCTGAATATTACTGGGATATGCTCCTTGAATGCATCTATATTTTGGTCTCCACAGCACACAGTGAGGATCAGCAGGAATTGTCAATGCCAAAAGTCATCTGAAACACCTTCAGGAGGACAGCCCTTCGTCTGGGCCACATGGATTAAATAAACCATTACAAAAATGGAGAAACTAAGAACCCCCTTCACTCCTAAGGAGCTTCTTCTATGGAAATTTGGATACGAGTCCTGAAGCCCCAGCCCCACTCCAACCACCTGTCATGGAAAATCACTAACAAAGAAGGTTCAACCAACCCACAGTCCCAGCTCCCTACCAGTGATTTCTACAGTGATAATGTGGGATGCCTAAAGGTGGAGGGACAACAGCAGCACCTGCACATCCTACACAGTGTGAGTGAGAAATACTCATCCACACAGAGCAGCTCTCAGGGGAATGCCATGGCAGCACCACGGCCTAACTCTGAAACAGGGAAGAAGTCCCCCAGACTGGGACAGAACGCTCATTTCCAAAATCCCAGGAGACTTCACAGACCTTGGCTGTGACTGGCTCTCACCTTCATCAGCAGCACTGGGGACTGGGAGGGTGTACATTCACAACTGCACATTCACAAAATTCACATTGCAATTCCAGGGGTTTTGATTCACCTGCTCTGACACACAGCCCCAAGCTGACATTTCCTACATGTCAATGTAGTTCTGCAGGAAATTATGCACTGGTTTTCTCATAGTTTAGTCAGGATACTTCTCTGCTTGGTTTCCAGCCAGATAAATAGGCAGGAGGCTTGTTTTGCTCTCTATGCTTCCTTTCAATCTCCATGGATAATCCTCCTCCAGCTGCTGCCAAACTGCCAGCAAAAATGTAGTCAGATATGAAAATTTCCAGCTTGTGGATCATCTGCTTTCCATGAGGATCATTCCCACCAATGTCTGCTTTATTCCCCATCAATGCCATGAGAAACAGCCATCAGCAACTCTTCAGTGCCAGACACAGAGAGCATCACTGCACATCCTCTGCAGCCCAGACACTGCTCAGGGACCTGAAGACAGAAGTCTCAATGCTATGATGACCTCCAAAATTTCTTCTTCTTCCTCCCAAATGAAACAAACAGTGCATCTTCAAACTGAGACCCCACAGAGAAGGCTGCTCCAGCTGACACTAGGCAGAGAGAGTTTTGAGCAGCAATGCAAGACAGACAAAGGAACACCAGTTCTAGCAGTCTGGAGGAAGCTAACAGTTCATTGGGAAAAAAATGTTCAGTCTGTAGTTCATCACTTGCCAAATTCCTTCTGAAGGCTGAGCAACACAGGTAGAGAGCATCACACAGCTCCTCTGCTGTACTCTTGAAAAGTCACCTTCACTGTGGAACTCACGGCCTCAGGCTGATGAAAAGGCCAAGATGTTTCTAAAAATGAAAATCCTGAGTTGTTCTGAACGGCCACAAAAACCTCCTGCCTCACAACCTGCAGCAAGACTGGAGACAGCACCATGGGCAGCTGACCTCATAACTGCTGCTGTGGAGCTTTTCAAACCCTCTCAGAAGGCAGCAGAGACCCGTCCCTGTGGAAACTGCAGTGATGTGGAGGGTGATTCTCACTGCAGGGTCTGCAGTCAGTCAGCTCAGGGCTTTGTGCTGCAGCCCCTGCAGCACGGCCCAGGGTGTGCTGAAGGACACACTTGATGCAGGAGATGCTGAGAACAGTGGGGGCTCCAGCCTGGCAGCAGGAAAAGCTTGGTCACTGCTGTGCTTGGCTGCAGAGGAGTTGCCAGGTGGACTCTGTGGCTGAAGAGGCTGAGGTGCTCCTTGGGGAGCAATCAGGAATTTCCACGGGGATCAGGAAGGCAGTGCCAGCTCTCAGATCCTTCCTGATCCTGACGGTGCTGGTGCCTGCCCTGCCCAAGGTGGAGAACAGACTGGAGAACACTCAGAGGAGGAGACAACAGGATAACCAAGGGCCAAGAACAGCAGAGCTTGCAATGGAAACACAAGTGACTCCTGTGATTTAACCAGGGCCTGAAGAGCAGGCTAGGCCAGGTCTAGAAAGGACAGAAACTCAGTAACTTAGTCACTGAGTACACAAGGTTATAAATAGGACCCAGCTACAGCTAGCTAATTTTAGTCTTAATTTAGTGGAGGCAATAATTCATCAAAATAATTACCTTATGTGATTGCTGCATTTTCTGTCACCCAAAAGCAAGATTAGATGTCTCTCTAAAGCAGATCTCTGTGTAATTCAATCATGGAAATCCTACAGAATGTGTTTCTCCAGGCAGTCCAGAGATCACAGTGGTCCCTCCTGGCTTTCCTGGTTTTGGGACGACTTTAAAGTACTGTGATTAACAAGCTGTGGCAGCAAGGAGAAAATATGGCACACAAATCCACACACTACCACAATGCACCACCACAACAGGGACCAGATTGTCTCAGCAACATTACTCTTTCCAGGTAAAAATTCTGGTTAATAATTTGTGTATGGTATTTCTTTAGAAAGATCTAGTCAGGATGGGTAGGGAACCATTTTGAAGGTTCAGATGGAATTATACCATCACCTATGGAGAAAAAACTGTCTTCATTGAAGATGTTGGAAAATTATTCCTTAACAATGGTCTGGAATTCCATACTGTAAGCAGATACCTTGGCTATGGCAAACAGGTCTTTCCACAGGAAAACCCCTCTGCTCAAACCTATCAGATTTTTAATGTGTGTCTTTATACACATGAACAGGTGGAGCCTGTTGTTAAAACACTATGGGACCAGACTGTGAAAAGCACCTGAACTCACAGATTTCCCTCATTGAACTGGTGGAAGCAAAGATACACCATCCAACTGGAATCTGGAGCTGGCTTTTTCCTGGCTAGGCAGGGTCTGTGTGGAAACCAGCTGTACTACCAAAATGGCAGCTGCCTCAATGAAACACTGCATTTAAGCATTTTCGATTAATAAATTGGATCCAGTGTGCATCCAATACAGAAAGGAATTGAGCAGCAAGCCTTGATGAACTTCCTTGAGCATCTCAGGCGTCAGGGTGGGTATGTAGGTCTGCCTGTCCCCTGGAGAGCCAAGAATGATCCCAGGGATGGAAAGGCCCATCCCACAGACCCTGAGAGAAGGGAGCAAGGCCCAGAGGTGACAGCCAGCTTCCATCACGAAGGTCATAGGGAAGTTCATGGCAATGAGAGAGGTGTGTAGCCAGGCTGGCAAATCAATCCACAGGTCAGCAGCACGATCATCTCTGGTGAGGTTAACTGGGAACAGTGATCCTCAGCGAGGTCCAGGGTGCCCAGACAGGGTTGACATCAAGGTGGGAATGCAGTTGTGGGTTGGGGTACAAACCCATGGGACCCACAGCCAGGCATGGGCACGTCCACAACTGAACTGAGACCAACATCCTACAGAGCAGCTCAGAGCTGGGCTGGAGCAGGAGTGTGGCTGTGGGCACAGCCCCATGTGGGGCTGGCTCAGGGCCTTTCAGAGCTCTGGGTACTCTCAGGGCCCTGACGTGACTTCAGATTTCCATCCTGGAAGCAGAGCCATGGAGGGCTGTGCTGGTTTTACTGCTCTCTCCCCACACTTCCATGACCCAGGAGTCTGAAGCTCTATCTGCAGGTACCAGGCAGAGGTGAATGCACACTCCTGAGCCTGACTCACCAGGCTCAATCCCACTCCTGGTGCATTCATAGCCAGTTCACATCCCAGGTGCCCCAGGTTTTCTCTGCACTGCAAACTCATCACAGAGTCACAGAATGCCAGACTGCTTTGGGCTGGAACAGACCTGAAAGATCATCTTGTCAAACCCCCTGCTGTGGGCAGGGACACCTTCCACTGTCCCAGGCTGCTCCAAGCCCCATCCAGCCTGGCCTTGGACACTGCCAGGGATCCAGGGGCAGCCACAGCTGCTCTGGGCACCCTGTGCCAGGGCCTCACCACCTAATTCCTAACTGGATACTCGGAATTTCTTTCCAAAATCCCATCTAACCCCATCCTCTAACAGTGTGAAGCCATTCCCCCTGTTTTGTCACTTCATGCCCTGAACAGTCTCTCTCCATCCTTCTAAACAATCCCAGCACCCCAGCCCCAGCAAACATGGTTCAATCAGCTCCATCTAACAGAGCAGCCAGAGCCTGAAGGAGGACAGGAACATCTCAGAACCCTCCCCCATGAATCTCCACTCAGAAATGTTTCTAAAACTGGGACAATGAATGTGCTTACGATCCACTTTTATCTTTTATTTTTTGGAAGCAGCCTCTGACAGCCTTCTTCGAAAGAGTGAATATGTTGACAGAAACAGCATAAGAATATTATTTTTAAAGAGTCATAGCCCAGTTCTAATCTTATGAAAAAGCCCCTACTCCTCACTCAGAAAAGGGAACTTCGGAAGGAGACATTTGGCATCAACAATTCCAGGGAAGCCCACAGCAGAGCTCTTTTCCAGACAGCAGCTATCCAGCAGCTCTCACCAGAAATTATCCTGCAAGATGCTATTGAAGCTGCAGGATATCATTCCTTGTTTTACCCATTGTCAATGACTTTTCAGTCATTATGACAGAAAACCAGAAACACAGGCTCTGGAAGGGAAGCTTGCACTCCAGCAGAGACCCAGACAACTGAACTGGTGATATTGAAGGGCTTTCCTCACTCATTCCCACTATGACTGAATTTTCAGCATTTGCCTTATAATCAGAAGAATAAGACCAGGGTAAAGACACAGTCTCAGCTTTACTTCTTCTGACTGCAAGGACCAAAGAAAAGCCAGCTATGCTTTTCAAACAGCTGCCTCACAGGACCTTGGATTTTGGGAAGAACAGAGTCTGAGCAGCAGAAAGGTGTGAGGATGTACTGGCCAGCCTGCCTTGGGAGCTCACCATGTCCTCTCCCATATCCTCATCAGGGTTAGTGGCTTGTCATTGTAAATCATAAACCTTACTGGTCATGGGAACTAGGAGAGGAAAAAAGATGTTAAAAAAAAAAAGGAAAAAGAAAAGTTTATGGGGAGGGGGTTAAACCTTATGAAAATACTATCTTGATCTGATCTTGAGTGTCCTCATAGTTAAAGATACTTGAAAGGACTGGAAACCCATCGGCACAGCTCAGGGCCTGCTGATCTAGCATGCAGCAGGGGCAGCTTCTTTTCTTTTGCTGCAGAAATGATGGTGCAAGAATGGCTTCAGGCCCAGCACTCAGAACATGCCTCCTCCTCAAGAACTGGGGCAGGGCCTGGGGGGGGGGACACTGGAACTGTAGGGCCCACTGCAGGCACACTCCTCCCAGAGAAACACAGCTGGGGTTTCTTTTCTGCTGGAGAGCCTGGACTGGAACCAGCAGCTCAGCTACTGCTACAGCTGGTTGGGAAGGTGGAAGACATCAGTGGCAATAAATTACCTTGAAATGGGAAGCACTGGGAAGGTAAGAATTAGCTACAGCTGAGCAAAGCCCAGTGCCCACTGCACACTGCTCCTGAGCTCTCTGCAGGGGGAGCAGAGACCCCAGAGCCCTGCTGTCCAAGGGCCCTTCTGTGACAGGAGATGGACCCACTGCTAGTCACCACTGGCTTTGCTGCGGGCTGAAAACACCTCAGTGAAGAGGTGGAGCTTCCATGGGCAGACAACCACAGGAATAACTGCAATGTGTGCAATCACAAGCACTGGGGCAGGTCCTTCAGCAGATGACAGATAACAAGATTAGCTTTGTGATGCTGATGTTGGACACATATTTTATGGCCTGCACCTTCTACCACAGTCCATATCCAAGCTTCAGAGAACCTGCATGGCACCTGTCAAGAGCCACCAAACCTTGAAAGTGACACCCTGATGGACCATGTTCCCATAAACCCAAGGGTGCCTCACTACAATCCCTTAAAAACTCGATTCCCGGGGATTTTGTGGTGGACGCGCCCCCTGGCGGCTGCAGCTGCAGGCGGATGAGCTCGGCTCGTCCCTCATGCCATCCCTCATCCTCCTCTCCGTCACCCCAAACCCTGGAGTAGCACACCCCGGGCACCCAGCAAAGCTCAGGGCAGCACTGGGAAGGGAGCAGGAAGTTCAGCTGTAAAAAACTTCTCTGCAGACTTTGAAAGTATTCAAATCCAGCAGATAGCAAAGATTTCTCTCAATGTGTTTAGTCAAATTTTGCACTGAATTACACTACACTGCTCGTTAAAGCCTCCTCCCCTCTGTGTGGGGAGTGCAGGCCACAGTGCTGTGCAGTTTGTTGACAACTGCCTTATCCTGAGCTCCCTGAAATAAATAATGTCTTGAGTGTGACTCAGTAGCAAGCTGCTGAGGTCACTTAAATTATTTTGAAACCAGTTTTAACTCACTGCTTGAAATAATTCCCCAGAAGCTCACAGAAAGATGCTTCTTCTCTAACATGTATGCTCAGTTATTATTTAGGGGAGTATAAAAATGTTGTGCATCTCCTCAGTTAAACAAGAGCCTAAACCATCAACCCCACAAGGAACATGTGTAGAATTCCATGGGCTGGGGTAGGAGCTCAGAAACATTCCAGACCTAACAGCAAACTGCGAGAAGGGATCCCAGCTCAGCTTTACAGTGCTCAGCACATGATCTGTGTCCTGCCCACTGTAATCCCACAGCTCCAGAGGAAGGATCCCCAAGAGTGAAGTTTGTTCTGGCAGTCTGGTGCTCCCCAGAGTCCTGGAGGTGCCAGCCTGCAGAGGGCCAGCCCTGCAGCAATACTCACTGATGGGGGCATGCAGAGCCACGTGCTCTTGGTAGGGAGTGTAGTACTTGTACTGCTTGCCACAGAACTCACAGGTGTAATTGCCAGTTTCTGTGAAATGAACAAGGACGAAGGTCAGGAAGGAGGCCAGCCCTCTTACAAAATCCCCAGTCGCTCTTTACAGAGAAGCTGGTCAGGTCACACAAACATTTCTCATGCATGTGGAACTTGCCTGCCCTGTAATCCACACTTCCTTTTCCCAAGAAAGGAAACAGTTCAAAACAGAGGGATGGACCATGCATAAGAAGTCCAGTAGAACTGAACAAGCTTTAGAAGATTACCCCAAAATTACAACAAGTGTGCAAAACAAGGGAGAGAATCCAGTTCTAAAGTCTGTATTACAGGTGACACAGATTTGTCCTCTGGTTACAGGAGGTCTGGGAAGTGTGGACAACAGCAACAGTCAAACTAGGAAACAAACACGTTCAATTAGAGAACTTTCATTTGGGATTGTGGAGCTCTCTTGCAGGAGAAGGGGCTTGGAGTAACTGTGCTCATTCCTGCTTTGGGGATACTGGAAATAATGGAGTGTAACCACAGACTGGCACCTCCTCCTCTTGCCAGTGCTGGGAGTACAGAACTGGCAGCAACCCACAAGATGAAGTAAAATCCATGGATAATCAAATGATTCCAAAATGGAAAATTCAGGGAAATGCTTCGGCAAAACCTGGTGTTCTCTCTGTTTCCCTCTGCTCTGTCTGAAGACCCACCACAAAGGCACGTGCATGAATCACCTGCCAGCTCTCAGTGCACCTTCAAGCCCTCTCTCATCCCTGCCAGATTGCTTTTCCCTGAACTCCTCTCCCCTTCTCTTTGCAGAGCTCTTGAGCAGAACACATCACAAAGCTGCAGTTCTTAGGGCCAGGGCTGTTGGTGTTTGATGCTCCTTTGAGCCTGAACATACCTGTGAGTACCCATATTCCAACCCTGCTGTGTAACAGTGCTTCCTGCTTTCTCTAGAGGTACTGCAACCAAAGGCACTGAACCCCCGAGCTTTCCTTTTTATTTGAAACAATAATAACTCTTACTTGGCCCAATCTTCTGGAAGGGTTCGGGCTCCTCCTCCTTCACCTCATCGGCGGCGATGACGGCCTGGTCGTAGGGGTCTGCAAGAGAACAGAACCAGAGGACAGCTGACAACACCTCAGCTTTGCCTTCTACAGCTGCATGGGCACTGAATGCTCCTGCACCTGTAATCACATTTCCATCTGTAACAGGAATGGAAAACAGGAATGATAAACCAGTGACCCCTCTGTCTGACTTGTCCTTCTTCCTCTTCCTCAGGTGCCCCACGATTACCCCTGCTCCCAGCCCACTAACAGGCCTTGTGGGAATTAATGTCTAAAAAAAACAGAGAAAAACTGAACGAACACATTGCAAAGTCTGATCCATATTTCCTGATTTTCTTCCAGGGAATCTCCCCTCTAATGCTGCTGAACTGGCTGACAGTGGGCACGACAATGCAGTCTGCAGGCACATCACCTATCAAATACCAACCTGGGACTTCTACCAGCTAACAGCACAACTAGCAACAAATCACAACCCAACCCACTCTAGAGAAGAAATTGGTGCATGCCTTGAACAATTTAGAAGATCACCACAGACATGAAACACCTGCTTCTTTGTCTGAAGCCTGACCAAGTGCATGTGCAACAAAAGCCTGGTATCTGTTAGGGCTGGGCATCAACCTACTGGCTGTAGACACTGGGGAGGGAGAGAGGATGCTCCCTGTCCCACTGCAATTCCTGACAAAACTCCTTTGACTCTTACAAGTTCAGAATCTACCTGCTGTGTCTGAACTACTGAATGCTTGAAAAGGTTTGTGAAATAAAGCACACAAAGGAGCTCGGCTTACCTGCCCGGTTTTCTGGGGCCCCTTCCACACTAAAAACTAACACAGAATAGAAGAAGGAGGGGAAGAAACAAAACAGAAATTAAATCGTCTTAAATGGTCTTGTTTTCCTCCTGCATTTCACATACTGCTGCAGCACATTTCAGCCCCACTGAACAAACCAGGCTTTGTGCCCCAGCCCCTCCTCTTCCCAGCAGCATCCTCACAGGACCTGGTTGAGCATGCCCAGCCCTAATACACACAGATGCTCAAGGCCTTTGTTCTGACCCTGACACGGCCCCAGCTGGAGTGCAGGTGCACAGCTGCCTCACCCCTGCATGTGCTGGAACACAGCAGCCCCAGGGAGGAGCTGGGACAGTCCTTGCACACACACGGAGCCCTTTCCAAGCCCTCTTGTGGCCCTCGGCAGAGCTCCCTGAGACATTTCTGACTAAGGCAGCCACATTCCCCTCACAGTGACTGTCAGTGCCACTAATTTTCTTCTGGCTCCCCAAAGGAGGAAGGGAGCTGGCAATGGTGCCCTGCAGGAGAACACTGGCTGTCATTAGAGCATGTTCAGATGTCCACACATTCCAGATAAACACAACCATTTTTTTGGACAGCCATTCAAAACCTGCTGCTCTCCAAGCAGCCTTTTTCTAGAACTCTCCTTGGCCAAGTGAGGAGCAGCACTGCCAGGCTTGCAGCACACACAGGGAAGGTCTGGAGTATCTGTGGGCTCCCAGGTGAGGAGCTTTAGATATTCAGTAAGCAGGGGGCAAGCCAGCATGTTGATACTTCTTTTTTCCCAATGCAGAATAAAGAAACACTGCTTCTGGCTGTGGGTGTCTGCTTCTGTCCAAGTGTCACCAGCCTAGGCCGCATGTAGTCACCCTTTAAGGGCCACTGACAACTTCATCAGTTCACTACCACAGTCATTAAGAAAAATGAAAGTTCCCAACTCTGAAATCGGAAATATGTCACAGAGAAGTATGTTGGGAACAAACCTGTAAATTCAGAAACCAAAAAGCAACCAACTTCTTCCCAGTAAATAATCAGCTGACCATTTACCTTGAGGTACTCAGTCCCAGGATCTCCATCCTACCCATGAACCTCACTGCAGACACACTGCAAGGTCCCCTGGTCCCAGCACAGGTGTTGTTTTTATGCACACAGAGAGAATGAGGCACAGCAAACTCCCTCCTGCAGTGCCTGTAGACTGTGCCTCCATGGCACAGACAGGTGACCCGTGCAGTGCCACGTCCTGCACAGCACAGGCCACATGCTCCTGCAGAGCCACATTTTGCTTCCCCAAAGACTTCTCAGCCTAGTTCAGGTGTCTGAGCGTCAAAACATTACTCACCATCCACGGCATGTAGGTCTCTGTGCTCTTGGAAGCAGCTATAGTATTTATATTTTTTCCCACAAATATCACACGTGTACCTAAAATTGTCTGTAGGAAGAAGAAAAAAGACCAGTTTAGAAAGTCTGAGGTGAAAGGCAAGCACTGCAACCACACTGGTCAATCAGACACCCCCATGCACTGACACATCCCACATGCACTGTCAGGTCTCTAAGGCACACAGACAACCACTGCCTCACACACTGTTCCCCCTGCCCCACACTATATGGCTTGGGGCATATTCTGATTTATTTCCTCTTCAGACAGCTCTGCTCTCCAGGGCAGACCCTACAGATCTCACAGCAATGAGGATGCAGGGCAGCAGGCCCTGCTGATATCTCCTCTGGAAGTTCAGGGCTCAGCAAGTTCAGGGGCAGCAGCTGTTGGTGAGGATGGGGACAAAGGGGCAGAACTAAGCACAGAGCCAGTGTATGAGCTGATAGAAACCAAAGCCTCAATACACCAACTCTAACATAGGCTGGATGTGAGCACACTCCTGCTTCCCACTGCTGCTGTTTACTGATTCCCAACTGCACCCAGGATCTGTCAGAACCAACAAACCCAGGAGACCCAACAACCCAAGGGCACACAGGACAGTAAGGTGCTCAGTGACGCTTGGTTTCACGTCCATCACTTCATCCCAGCATCAACCAACCCTTCACCACAGCCGTGCAGGGCAGACAGATGTAAAACAGCTCCAAGTGTTTATGAATCTGGTTTGTTCTGAATGGGGATCAGTGTCTTTAGCTCAGCTATCACATCAGTGCATGAGGAGGATTTCCTGGTCAGCTTGGTGGGGTGTTTCTCCCTCTACTGCCTGACACACCCGGGGGTGCCTTTCCTGAGCAGTCACCCCACCCGTTAGACAACCCCAGGACAATGGCTTGGTGCTATGAGCCCACAGCAAAGTGGCAAACATAATAAAGTCCAGTGAAACACATCAGTTTGTACAGCCACAAAGGATCTTGAAACAAGTGTGTTTCCTTCTCAGCAGGAGCAAGGAGTACAGGCAGCAGCTCCCAGGGCTCCACAGAGGATCTGCCATTCAGGGAGCTCCCCTGCAGCAGTGTAGCTGTGTCCATGTATCCCTACTATGAGCAAAGTTAAAGCCTTGTTTTTACCTCTTCCATGCTGTGTTCAAACACATGAGACTGTGCACATTAGGTAAGCTTTCATTTTACTCTCCATCACTTTTAAAATTATTCCCTATTTTAAGCTATGATATATTGGTATAGTGTAATGACTCACTTGGGTTCACTGCTCAGTCCAGCAGCACATGGGGTTCAGCACAAAATAAAGGATCACTGTCACCCTTTATTCAGAATGACTGTAGAAGCTATGATGATCTAGCAGAGAAAATTGCCAAATCTAAACAGTGTTAAACACCTGGGCACTGGAACTTTACCTCTGTGACTAAAAAATATTTGTATCTTAATCAGAGCACAGCAGGGCTAAACTAGAGTTAAGGGGTTTTTAGAAGTCTAGGCTGGACAAGCAGGAAGAAGGACTTTCTGCACAGACAGTTCATGGCTCAAGGGAGAGGAGGAGGAGCAGCAGAACACACCTGTGTTCCATTCCGGTGGCAAAAGCACTGGCAAGTCACATTTAACTGTGTTTGTTCCATTACGTGATCTTGTGCAGGCTCCTTCTGTGGTCACAAAACAGTGCTGAGGACTCCCTCTACCATGGGCCCTCTCCCACAATGAAGAGGATCAATGATTGCTGCTGAGTATCTGTGTAGCTATTGCAAAAACTCCCCAGACAATTAGCACAGTCAATTAGCAAGTCAAGTAGCAGAGACTCCTAACTTGGCATCAGTCCCACCTCGATGGGTGTCCCCAAACCAAGGAACCAACCTCGTTTTTGAAGTGCAATGAGCTCTACAGGACCAACTGAAGATTAACTCTTCAAAGCAGCCCCAAAGAGCAGGCACTTTCACATTCAGAGAACAAAAACTATTATGGTCTTAGTTTGGAAGAAAAGAGCTCAGTAAATAATAAGGCTTGTTAGAACAGAAAAAAACTAACACACCATTTCACAGGGCCAGGCATGGCTACCTGTGGTCCCTGTCACACAGGGGGATCTTACTGTCCCCAGCACAGCCCATGCTGGGTGTGGGCACTTCTTCCCTTGGCAGTGCAGGTAGCATGGAACACGTGTAACAGCACAGCCAGAGAACAGGGGTTTGCTGGTGTTGTTAGGGGACTGTCCATACAGGGAGAAGGATCTCCAGGGATTACAGAGAAGTAAAAATTTGTTCCAGCTGGTCCAGCTTGGCACTGATCTCCTGGGCTCTGTAGGAGAGAATACCCAGCAAGGAGTGCCCAGCCTCAAGAGACAGAAACTTTACAGAGAATTCACAAAGGGCTGCCCATGTGCAGCCAAGCTTTACCTCTCTGAACAGCAGTCCCTGCTGAGGCTGCTCCCAAGAGTCAGATTCCCCCTCCTCAGCCAGTACAGCCATCTCTGCTGACAGCCTTCCAACACGCCCAGAACCGACCCCAGCAGACACTGCCTTCTCAGCAAGAACCTCCCTGGGCAGAACCAGCCCTGCAGTACCACTCAGAATCACAGAATCTCCTGGGCTGGAAGGGACCCAGGACCAGACACCCCAACAATCTCAGAGCATTGTCCAAACGCTTCTTGAGCTCTGTCAGGCTGTGCCCACAGGGAAGCTGTCCCAGGGCAGTTTTCCTGCCGTGGGTTATAACTCCTACCCCAAGGTATCCAGCTGGGGCACAATATCAGTACCTGTAACACCGCCATGGGAAGAGCTGCAAGGGACTCCAGTGCTCAGATGTGGCTGCAAACCCACACTGAAACCATCCCTAAACCTTTGCAGAGGTGGATCCAGACAGCTAACACTACCTAGGCAAGTTTGCTCAGATTCAAAGTCTCTGCTGTCATCAGGGGCTGCACCTTAAGGCTCCACCCAAAGCACAACCACACCAGAAGGCACCATCAGGGCAGAGAAGGACACTGCTCAGCCCCCCAGCACGTGGGCTCAGTGCTGGCCCTTACTGGTATTCACATCCTTGCTGCCAGCTGAGCAATGACCCTGCTGCAAATACAGACTTTCAAAATGCTCCAAAGACATCTGCTCAAACCCCAGACTCCTCTTTCTCCTTCATGCTCAGGAGCCTTTCCAACAGGAACAGGGATTCCAGAGAAAGGTCTAGTGAGTACCAGTTGTACTTATTTAGTCAGCTCACAATTCATCTTTAATACACAGGCACCTTAATAAACTTTAATAGAGCACCTTATCTTGCTAGTAGTAGAAAAGGCAAGGCACAGCCTTGTTACAAGGCAGTTCCTCAGCTATGAAGGAGTGGCACACCCAGATGGCAAATCAGCAGGTTTTTCAAGTACCCCAACAAATAACTCCACGGGGCCTGAAAGAAGTTTTGACCACTCTGCTTGCAAGTGGACCCCAATAAAGGAGAGAGAATGATCTGCTCTTCTCTCCCATCTCCAGGAGCTGCTGCCAGCTGGCTCCAGTGGTGTGTCCAGCACTCACTGAGACTGGCTGAACCCCCTGCCCCAGGGCTGAGCTCAGCTCTCTTCCCAGATCCTGCATTCAAGATTTGGAGAATTTTTGCTGGTTTGATTCACATATTCCCCAGAGAAAGAGGCACATATTTCATTTTGGCAGGAAAGAGAAGGCAGAGAACACATGCCCAGCAGTGGCAGCCAAAACAAGACACTTCTTTCCTTAGGACACTTGGCCTCAGTGGATTTTGCTTTAGAAGCCCAGGAAGGGAACAAAAGCAACCAGAAATGTGTTGAAAGGCCAGGAGCTCTGTATCACTAAAAATACAGTTAGAAATACAGATCACCTAACCCATCCTCCTAAGTGCAGGAGTACCACAAAAGCTGGGTACAAACTGATTCCCAATGGGCTCCAAGAGCTCTGCACAGCATGCCAGAAACCCAGACTGGAAACAGCCCCATCCAGCTGACACCCCTGCAGTGCTGCCAGCACAGCCCACGAAGGGTCCCAAACGATGGGCTCTTCCCACAGCAGCTGCAAGAGCTCCTCAAGGACCGGTCCAAGGTGAAGAACAATTTTCACCTGGCCCAGAATTCACACTGAGCTTTCAAATGGCAGAAGCCACAAAAGGTACTTGGTAGAGGAGCTCTCAGCAAATGGCACTCTGCAGACACCCTGGAATCCTATTGATCCTACTCTGGCACAGCACTACAGGAACAGCTGTCTAGCAGGGACAGTCTCCACATGTGGAAGGGCAAAACTGCTGAATGTAAACAGATCACAACAGCCTGCTGAATTCTTCCTAACATCCAGAAGTGCTGCAGGTCTCAGTCAGGATAAAAGCAGGAAGATTAGAAGAGAGCAGTCTGGACAGCATTGCTTGTCATGCTCCATGATCAGGGTGGCTCCTTTGCACCAGCAGGTTTGGGAATGGGAAAGGAAGCACCCAACATAAGGAATTCTATTCTAAATCCTACATTCTATGACAATTCCACATATCTCATTCACCTTGGCAAATGAGGTTTCCCAAACATAAACTCCAGGAGCAGGGGTGGGGCGCCGGATTTCTTACAGCTGCAATACATTTATGTCACCTCTCTATTTGAGGCTGTGACGTTTCTGGCCCCAAAAAGGCTTTCTGAGTGGGTCTTAAGTGACCACAAAGGATCAGCATCATCCCTCCAGCTTTGGCCAGTGGATCACAGGACAGTTGATAACTTGCTCTGATCCTTGGTTTCACACTCCTTGTTTCCTGAAAATCTGCTGGCAGATGCTCAAGTCCTGCTGGTGACTAACTCAGAGGGCTGGAGCTGCGGAATGGCTCTGTGGCAGTACCTGGAAAAAGCATCACCTTCCCTGGGATATCTGCCTCACTGGAAGGAACCAGGAGCAACACCAGCACTCTTCAGGAAGAGCCAGCCCCCATATCTAATCCACCTGATGCAAAGAAACAGGAAAGGATGGTATTTTCTGAGGAACATGCTGCATGCTTCCCACTGGGAAACACCTCTCCAAGCTGTGTCCAGGGCACACTCTACCTGAGCAGCCTCCCTGGAAGACCCAGAGTGCAGCTAATGCTTCCTTACGACACATCAGGGAAAAAAACAAAACATCTGGGACCCTCACTTGTTTCTGTGGATTCCACCCAGGGCAGCACAAAGACAGCTCTGGAGAGAGGCTTCTTCTCCCTTTCCGCAGCCAGAGGGGCACCTAGATGGAAAGGAACACATTTATGGCTTCCTAAGCTGGCAGAACATTCCCCGCGCAGGCTCACAGACAACTCCTTTGACCTGAGCCTTTGGCACCTTTTGAGGATTCCTTCCAGACTGGCAGTGAGGAGAGGCAGAGTCAGGGCTGCAGACAGGAGCACAGACGCCCCTCTCCTCCTCACTGGAACTTTGCCTTCCACACAGGTTACAGCTTCACAGAGGCATTTTACAGGCAGGGACAGAGCTGCCAGTAAAATCAGCTTCAATTTACATCAGAACTCTACTTAAAGGTGTCTAATGGCAAAATTCCTTGAAAAGGGAGCAGGACTGAGCCCAAAGTCAGCAGCAAACCCTTAAGAGGATTAAAGTACCCAGAGTTACATTAGTAAGGATTAAATAATAATAAAATCCAGAATTCTGGAAAGGATGGAAACCCTCTCACACAAAGGCACAAGCCAGATCCTAAATGGGGGTAAGAAAATAATTTTCCCTATGGGCAAACTATTCCAAGATTACTCAGTTCACAATAATTTATCTCCTTCCCACAAACATTTGGCCTCTGTCAGGAACACAGGAGACATCGAGGGACACACTGGATTAACACTGTGCTTCCCATGCTTCACACAAGGGCATCCTTGGGATGCAAACTGCCAAGCCAGGAATAATCCCAAACCCACACAGGGAGGGGTCAAATCCCCTGAAATGACCCAAAAATTGGTGCAAGGCTCACCTTCCAGCTGGCAAGGGGCCAAATGACAGGTGAGAGGGCATGGAGCCACAGGCTCGTGCTTGCCTTCTCCATGAAGGATTCCAGGGCCATTCCAGCTTCCAAGAAGAGCTGCTACAGGTGCAGTCAGGAGCTACAGGGCTGAATTACCTCACAGCAATTTTTAAGCTTTCAAGTCGGTGGCCAGAGGAATCTATAAATTCTGTGATACTTTATTGAAACCATGTGTCAGCTGAATGTATCACAATGGAGATTTCAATGCACACCATCCAGACCTGGATGTAATCCTACCAGATTTGGAAACTTGATGCCAGGCTACCAGGAATTTCCCTGCAGAGGGGAATATCCTGGTTTAATTTCTGAGAGAATGAACCCTTGTTCAGAATATTCTGATGGTCAGAAACTCTATTTTTTTTTTTTTTTTTTAATGTTTTGGGGAAAAGGTGTTTTGGATACTACTTGCTGGATGCTGAGAGAGATTCTCAGGATGTTACACATCAAAGCATTTCCTTCTCCCTCAGTTAAAAGTATGCTCAGGTTGAATCCAAACAGACAGCAAATATCAGCCATTTAAAGAAAAATATTAATATTTTGCAATTATTCCCCAAATAAGCATCAGGGAGCAGGATATTGAGGCTCCATGATAGAATTCAGACACATGAGACAATATAACAACATGAGCAGATCCTGTCTCATCCTGCCTCATTCTGGTGTCACTTCAGGGCAGGGCAGGGTTCCTCTTTTGTAAATTCAAAGTGTAAGATAAAGAATGGTCTAATCAGCATCTTAAGGTGTTACTCCCAGCAATCTGACAATGAACTACCTCCATTTGCACAATTTAAAAAATAGGTGTACTTGAACCTACATAACCTGTAAATGAGGAAAGATTCATCTTTCTATCAATAAGGATCTGAAGTTCTGTCTCAAGTGAAGAAGTCCATTCAGCCCACACTGTGGAGCTCTGAATAACACACAATAAAGACAATTTTATTTAAAGCCCCTTCTGGAGTAAAAATGGTTTGGCTGGGAACACACAGTTCATCTGCCTCACAACTGCTTGGATTAAATTATGTAGCACTGAGAGTTTCATAAAAGAAAAGCAAACCTCACCTGACTTTTTCCTACTCATTTGTCCAGGACTAGAAATTCTGTTCTTACTGTGATTTCCAGATGGGAATTCAGATGGATTATCACTGCCTGGTTTCCAAAGTGGAAAGAAGAAGTGCTAGTTAAATGATTGAGCAGCATTGAAAAAGAGATCCTGACTCCATAAAACCTCTTAAAGAACAAAATGAAATTAAATTAAGCCAGGGGGACGCAGGACCCTCCTCCCCACAATCATCTGAGGCAATCAAGAACACCAACCCTGCTTAGGCTGAAAGGAGAGGGTGTCGGGAAGGTGATCCCTGTATTCCTCTGCCTTTCTGGTTAGGAAGATCCTTAGGAAGGAAGCTACTGAGAATTAAAATACTTAAAATACTGAAGGTGTATGGGTTTGTTTGCTATTCAGGTTCAACATTGCTGAGATGCCAACAAGCAGCTGAAAAGAAAAAGGTCAGGCTGAAAGAAGAATTTGGAATAATCCCTGGTATTGCTGTTGTACACCTCTTCTATTGCTAAATTTCAACCCACATTAGAAGATGGAAAATTCATCCCCCACTGGATATACCAGGGATGTATTTCTGCCTTCACTAAAACTCTCCTGGTATCTTGAGGACAAACTGAGGGATGACCAGAACAGTCTGGGATTACTAAAATTCTTATCCTTTTTTTATCAAAATAAATACATTCCTCTGTAATTTTCCTGCCTAGGAACTCTGTAAGAGATTTGTTTCCAAATATTAACATCCAGATTTCTGTAAACATGGTCTATTTGGGCAGCATCTGAGAAATAATTGCATATTAGCAATTTTCTATATAAGATCATCTGAGGATCACAGAATTTTAGACAACCTGAAAGCCTCCTCTTCTAAAATCTCTGATTAAAACTACCCAGAGAGACACTGCTCCTCTCCAGAGCTATGGAACTGCAGGACTTGCAGCACATCAAACCCTCCAGTGTATGTCCTGTTCCTGAGTACATCTTCAGGACTTGGATGGAAACACACTGGATATCCAGGAACTGTTCCCAATTTCACCCACCTCAGAGGACAGGGACAGGTCACAGAATTACAAAATATTCTGGGTTACAAGGGACCCACAGGGATAATGAGTCCAGCCCCTGGCCCTGCCCAGACCCCCCAACAACCCCACCCTGGGCATCCCTGGCAGCGCTGTCCAAAGGCTCCTGGAGCTCTGGCAGCCTCGGGGCCGTGCCCATTCCCTGGGGAGCCTGGGCAGTGCCAGCACCCTCGGGGGCAAGAACCTTTCCCTGATCTCCAGCCTGACCGTCCACATGTCTTGGGATAAGTACCTCCAATACCTCAGGTTTTAAACTCAAAATTTCCTCACACTGCAAATCCCTGAACTAAGTTTCCTATTATTTTCTTAATTCTTCCTCCTGCACTGAAATTTATCATCCTTCGTCTCAGCCCATTGGTCACTTACATGTGCAGATCTTGTTTGGCAAATGAGAATCTAAAGAGACTTTGCTACTTAAAATGCAAACACATTAGGAAAATAAAATCCATTTTTACAGTTCTCCCCGAGGAGCAGGAGAATTATTAAATAAGAGCACTGGGAAAATGAATCAGGCAGTTGTAAATGATTCACGGGTCACCATGGTGGCTGCACGTGGGTGTGCACACACACCACACTCACTATATCGCACTTTTCACTGGGGAAGTGTCAGTGAGCACAACAAAGCAACTTCCTGGGCTTTGCTCTGCTACCCCTCAGAAAAGTAAAAGAAATCAAAAGTTACATTTACTTTAAGGAAACATTTACGTTGCAAATTAATCAAGAAATAGAGATGCTAAAGGTTCTTCCTCAACCATAAATTAACAGCAGCAAACCACCTCCGCATCTTCCTATCCCTGTCAGAACTTTACAAACACCATATCCTGTATGAGTAAGGTGTGGGAAAGAAAACCTTCATTTTGACTATATTAATTTCATGGTTTAAATTCACAACCCTCCAAATGTTTTTGCACATGCAAGGTGTTAGCACTGTGCCTCCACAGTTAACATTTGCAAGGCGTATTCCAGCCCACATCCCTGCCTCTAACCTTTCACTGCTTTTCCAAATAAATTCTTTCTTAGGCTGAACTTTCTCACACTTAGTCAGAGCCCAAAGGGGAATATGTTTTTAAAAGATCAGATCAATCTTTTTTATTTATGGGGTTCTGAAATATTTACTGCATATTCCATCTTGGAAAAAAAAAAAAAATTCCACTTTCTTTTTTTCCTCACTGTAACTGCAGTGGAGACACAAATGGATGTACATCTGTGCCCAGGTGGTGAGTTTGAGGGCATCTGGCTGAGAAACTGGAAAGGAAAATGTTCTGTTTGCTGCCTGCAACATGCTTAGTCCCAGCAAACATTAGTGACCCCCTCCCACCAACTGGCCTGTCTTAGCCCAGCACCCAGGTACACACAATAAGTAAGTATGAGCAGCTACAAATGGGGAAGAAAGTAAATTCAGGATGTCTTTATATTAAATACATATATTTTATTAAATTTTCAAAAGTACTTCTTCTGAAGATCATTTTAGCACCTCTTGCCACCCTATTTATCCTTAAAAGCTGTTCTTTTTAACCCTGTGACACTGCAGCAGGTGCTGTGCATCCCTGCCTTCCTTGGAATTTGCTCCTGAGCTGCTCATCAGGCTGTGTGGTGGGATTGTGTGACAAATTCCAATGACCACATTTTGCTTCTCCTGCAGCCTGAGGGTAGTCTGAAACACCTAGATATAGCCTCACCTGTGAGATGGTATTTATGGTTTTCAAAAATTACTGCCAAGCATGGAAAGGGGGCTCAGCACAACAGAAAAGCTAAGAGACACAGAGAAAAAGGTTTTGTTATTTGGGAACAGTTGGGATTTTGTGGGATGTGGCCCAGGAGTTTCCAGTCTGTGGGGCTGGTCACAGTGAGCATTAATGTTCTCTGACAGCTGCTCCTGTTTATCCCAGGTTTTCAGGCACAAGAGAAGGAGGCTGTCAGGGATGCTCTGGGCTTACAGACAGGATCTGTACGCTGGGCTCTGAAGCATCTCCCAAAATGGAGAGGTCACTGAAGAGCTGTGCAGGATTAACCTTTCGGCAGGCTCAGCACTGGGATCTGCTTTTGAAGAACAGCACAAAATCCAGCTGTGCTTCTTTAACAGAACTGCAGGTACACAGGAGCAGGAAATGGAGACAGAAAGGCCGGGATCTACCAGCAAATAACCATGAGTGGTCTTCCAGCCTCCAGCAAATGTCCCTGATTTGCCATAGGAACAACTGCAATAGCACAGGCATGGAAGCAAGCAAAGCAGTAGAAATGGCTTGTAGTGGAGCTCTTTTTCCACACTGCTTTCCTGCCCATCCCTCGGATGGTGTCACAGTACAGCCTGGGAGCACAGCTTGCTTTAAACTGCAGGTTGCTTGTGATGGCCTTCAAAAAAGGTGTCACCAGGGAAAAATCACACTCAACACCCACTGTCAGCAAGCTGTCCTGATTCAGCCAGCCTGACTGACACACTGGAGATCAAGGCTCCCGAAAGCACCACATCCTGATTCTTCCCACTTTTAACAGTGCTTTATTTAGAGAACCCAGGAATGACAGGACTCTTCCCTAGAATATCAATCAGCACTGCTCTCCCAGACTCTGGAATTCTCCCCTGGAAGAACACTCATGAAGTCACAGACCACTAAGCAGCCATACTGAAGTTAATACATCAGCTGTACTTTGAGATACCTTCAGCTTTTAGCAATCCTTCCCTGCCCACTTCCCTGTGCATTTTCTGGTTTCCTTCCCAGGGCACAGAACTGCAATCCAAGCGTTGTGCCCAGCACTAACTGGGCTGCAAGCCCAGGGACCTGCACTTTATTCCATTGACACTCACCCATTTGTTGCCTCTGGCAAGTCACTTTCTTTCTGTCCTGCTGCTTCCTGCCTGCCTACAGAATTCCAAACTCCTCTGGGAAGTGATCCCAGGCTCAGCCAGGCAAAGGGCTTAGAACTACTATGGACTGGGAGCACTATCTGCTGTATCTGTTAACATTTGGTATTTTGGTATTGAAAGGCCATTGCTGAGGTGAAATGAGGCAAGTGTCATATTAACATTTGCCAGAGTAACCTGAGTTCTGCCCTGGGCTGGTCTGAAGAGGCAGAGCACTGTGAGAAAGGGCAGCAGTGAGCAGGCAGAGCAAAGCTCCGGTGCTTACACACTCTCAGGTGAACTTCATGGGCAACCCTAAAACTCAGTTCCCCTTCAAGCTCTGCAAGCCAGTTATGGTCACTCTGAAGATGCTCCTGTACATAAGCTCCTCTTTCCTACACAGGAAAGGATGGTACCACACTCCATCAGGCTGAATGGTCCAGCCACAGAATCAGAATCCCAGACTGGTTGGGGTTGGAAGGGACCTTTAAAGATCACCCTTCTACCCCCTGCCATGGCAGGGACACCTCCCACTGTCCCAGGCTGCTCCAAGCCCCAATGTCCTGGCCTTGAACACTGCCAGGGATCCAGGGGCAGCCACAGCTGCTCTGGGCACCCTGTGCCAGGGCCTGCCCACCCCCCAGGGAACAATTCCTTCCCAATATCCCATCCAACCCTGCTCTCTGTGATTCTGTAGCTGTGTTCCCAACCTGGGACATGTGCACTGAACACAACCCACTGGACACCACCCCCTGAACACACCCCACAGCCTGGCACAGCGCAAACACCTGATCACGTGAGAGGAGCCGCTGCCTCAGCCGTGTCCCTGCCCCCACACGGCCCCGGACCCCCTCTTGTCCCTGGGTTTATTCGTTGACCTGTCCTGGTGCCAAGAATGTCCTATGGAATGTGAGCAGCAGGAGGGAGACTGTTTGTTCCAGTTTGTAAGTCCCCTAAACATGACTGGAATTCCCATGGAGAACGAGAGCACAGACCCAGCCCAAACACCTTCCCTGAGGACTTCCCAGAGTCTGGAGCAAACCACACAGGTATATGAGCATCTCAGAAAAGACTTCCAGACTCTTCTATGGGAACAGTCAGTGACCAGGTGTCAAACTAGCCACACCTGTCTAGAAAAAGATATTAAATAGACAGTTTTTTCAAAATCATCCTCTTCTTTTCCTCATCCCTGCTAGTTAAAGTTGGTAGCAGTCAGACAAGTCTCTTTAACACATTAGCACTGTGGGTTGCATTGTTTTCTTCTCTCTCATGTGGGAATTGTGGTCTTGGACCATGAGCCAAGGCTCGAAAAGGAGCTCCCAAAGCCAGGCAGCCATGTCCCTGTGAGCACATCCCCTCCTCATCACCACAGAGCTGTGGCTCTGCAAGAATGCGTCCAAAAAAATAAAGGGAGTCCCAGAGACACCATCTACTGACTATAAACCCCAAAGACTGAAAATAACCAACTAAATGCAACAGTTTTTCCTCAAGTGAGTCTTCAAAGTGCTTTCCCAGCTGGAAAGTTGAAACACCACTGTCTCCTCTTTAGGCAGGCAGCAAACAAACAACAGCTCTCGGCTGAGTCCCAGATGGACCCACAGCTCCCTTCCTCCCAGGAAGAAAAAAGGCCAGGATGGGCCTTCCCCAACAGCCCCTCTGATCACAGCCCCTCAGACCTGAAGGCAAGGGCACATTCCCAGCCTCACCCCCTAGTCAGTCCCTCGTCCTCCCGCAGCCCAGGCTCACTTGCACACCCAGACTTTGCTTCCCACAACAGAGCTGGCTGCTCCAGGACAGCCCAGGGAGCAGAGCACAGGAACTGAATCACAGCCCAGGTGCTCTGCACAGGCAGCAGCTGAGACGTCACCTGGCACACAAGGCTGCCTTCACCAACACTTCCTGGGTGACCACTGGTGGCTGTGAGTATCAGCTGGCTCCAGCAAGTGACCATGGAGAAAATCTGATCAGCTTTTCCAAGCCTGCAGTTTGTGATGTGAACACACATCACAAATGTCTGTAATGTGTTGTAATGTCGTATAATGTAGTTATTATGTGAACTAATCTAGGGCCCCACTGCTGGTCAAGGGACTCCTCACTCACAGGTTCAGGATGGATGCAATCCATGCCCCACAGAGAAGCACAGGAGAGAAAACAACACCTTCCTGTATCCCTTAAATACTGAGAAATTTTGAGAGAGGGCAGAAAACCATGCCTGCAGAGACCATGAATGTAGTGGTTCCCAATGAGATAGAAATAGCAGAGGAAGACTGGAACAATGCAGACATCTGTAAGAGAGAAGGTGTAAACAGCCACACTGGGTCACAGAGAAACAGCAGTGCAGCAGTGGGCAAAGCAAAAATAGCAGGAAAGGAAAGATAAATAAAAAATTCCTGAAATATAATGAGGAGCAAACAGACTGACAAGGAAGCAACAAAACCATTGAGTGGAAAAATGAGAAGATACATGCAGAAGCAACGAAGGTAGGGCAGGGAGTTAATCCATCCTCAGAGGGGAAGACACAGGGAGGAAAGAAGAGAGCTGAGTTGTTTCACTGCAGCATGAGGAGGGAAGAGGAAGATGGCTCTGTCAGGAAATTACAACCATGTGCACTTAGGCACAGCAGCACCAGCCCAGCACTCTCACATCCACTCTGCAGGACAGGTGACATGTCCAGGCTGTCCCTCGAGCAGGGCATGGCCATGGTGGATCCTTCTTCCCCTTTCCCATCCCCACCATTCACCATCTCCCAATTCTGGTGGCTTGGTTTTGTCTCCATCTCTTTCAGCTAGATGAGATGATTTTAGGATATGAGTGTGGCAGGTAAAAAGTAATTCTTGCACAGGGCACGGGGCTGGACCCTGCATGAAGATGGAAGCAGTTCCTGCCCCTCCTACTGCTCCCTACTCCATCTCCAGTGCCACCACAGCAACTCCTCGGGAGCCAGGTGTAGGGAGCAGCTGCTTCTCCCTGTTCTCTCCCAGACTTCTGCTCATGATGTTCCCTTCTCCCCCTCTCTCCAGGACGCAGACACCACAGAAGAGGCATTTACATCCACAAAAATCCTTCCATAGCTCAAACAACATCGAGTCTGCCCACACAGCAAAGGTGTGAGCCCTCGTGTCTTTTTCTCTCTTCACACCTCACTCTGCCTTATCTTTTCCAGCCAAAAAAAGTTCCTACAACAGGTGGGAAGGGGAGAAGCTGACTTACAGAAAAAAACCCAAATCTCTCTTTGCACAAGGTGGTTCCCAAGCTCTGGGAAAAGTACCCAATACCCAAACAGCAAGCCCAGGATGCACACAGCCCAGCCCAGAACATAGCAGTGCCTGCTAGCAAAATTCAGAGCAAGGGAGCCAGGAGATGAGCCTGGAAAGCCTCAAAGAATGTAAAACACTGACAGGCAGATGAGCAATGACTGAAAGAGAGACACCAAAGGAGGTGACAGGAGCCTGAGAAGGAGTTTCCATGCCCTGCACAGAGCTGGACTTTGTCAAGGGAAAGGCTCAGCTGCAGAGCCCAGCCTCCCCTGTGAGCAGTACACTGTGTGTACACACTGATGTGGGATGGCTGCTTGCTACTGAGATGTTTCAGCTCAGGGCTGAGGACCACCATTCCCCACCTGCAGTGAAGTCAGTCCTGCTTCCTTTTGCAGACAGAAAACCAAGACCCCCCTATGCTAATGCCAATTGTTCACCTATCACAGAACACAGTGAAGAAAGAGTTCAGAAAAGGTAGCCTGGTTGTACTTTTTATTTTTTTTTACTATATATCTAACATCCCTATACCCACCCAGGGTAAGTCTGGTGCTTCCAAGCTGCTGTCTGACCCCACCAATGTTGGGAATTTACCTTTCCAGTGGGAATCACGGCTCTCACCTAACACATAGCAAAACCCAGGTGGTCAGAGCCCTCAGGAGGTCTCTGATCTGACCCCCTGCTCAAAGCTGTCTGCTCCAAGCTCAGTCCTGGTTACTTGAGACTTTACCCAGGCTGGTCTCCTAAACAGCCTCAACCTCTCTTCTTTGCACTTCATGCCCATTATCTCTCAGTTCTCCTGTCACCAGGAACTGCCCGGCTCCACCTTCCCATCCACCCCTCACAGCGGCCATGAGTCTGTCCCTGGTGCCACCTCTGCCCCGGCCCTCTCTCAGCCCTGGGCCGGCTCTGGCTCTCCCTCCCCGGGGTTGGGGCACACACCCCAAACTGCAGGTTTAGGGTTTAAAAATCATGCAGGGCTGGACGCCGCTAGAGGCTGGCAGTGCCCTGCCCCTCGCCGGCAAAGGAGGCAGGGGGAGCTCCGCTCACGGTCCCCTCACAGCGCTCACTGGGCAGCTCCGGGGCACCGCGTCCCCTTCGCGGGGGAGACAGCGACAACCGTCTGAGCTGCTGGGCCGTGAGGGGCGCGCCCCCGTGCCCCGAGAGACCCCGAGGACGTGAGGAGCGCCCCGCCGTGCCGTGAGAGA
>VYZP01035427.1:17939-58741 GCA_013400635.1 Hypocryptadius cinnamomeus | reverse complement strand
CCCCTCCGTGCCCGCGACCCCTCCGTGCCCGTCCGCTCTGCCCCACCGCCTCCTGCCTCCCGCCTCCCGCCGCCGCCATCTCCGCGGCGGGGCCTCCCCCTGCCGACCGCCTGCGGTACGGCCCCGCCGCAGCCCCGGCCCCGCGGAGCCCTCGGGGAGCGGGAGCCCCGCCCGGCCCGGCACACCCGGCCCCTCGCGCCCCGCTGTACTTACTGCCTTGTGAGGCTCCTTCCCCTGAGGCAGCTTCGGTATCTGCAAAGAGAAAGAGCAGCGCTTAGATCCGCCGGCTGCTCTGCCCCGGCCACCACCGCCGCCCCGCTCGCTCCCTCGATCTCCGCCGCTCTGCCCGGCCCCTCGCGGGACGGAGCGGACCCTGAGGGTCTCACCGGGACTGAGAGGGCAGACATGGCCAACAAGCGCTCGTGGTTAAAGCGCAGCTGCCCACGGTCATACAATGGTCTGGGCTGGAAGGGTCACTAAAGCCCATCTCGTTCCACCCCTGCCATGGCAGGGACACCTCCCACTGTCCCAGGCTGCTCCAAGCCCTGTCCAACCTGGCCTTGGGCACTGCCAGGGATCCAGGGGCAGCCCCAGCTGCTCTGGGCACCCTGTGCCAGGGCCTCACCACCCTCCCAGGGAGCAATTCCTTCCAAAAACCCCATCCATCCCTGCCCTCTGGCAGTGGGAAGCCATTCCCTGTGTCCTGTCCCTCCATCCCTTGTCCCAAGTCCCTCTCCAGCTCTCCTGGAGCCCCTTCAGGCCCTGGAAGGAGCTCTGAGGTCTCCATGGAGCTTCTCTTTTCCAGGTGAACATCCCCAGCTCTCCCAGCCTGGCTCCAGAGCAGAGGGCTCCAGCCCTCAGAGCAGCTCAGTAGCCTCCTCTGGAGACAATTTTTTTAAGAGGCAAGTGCTGTGAACCCAGGAAAGGGAGCAGTGAACAGCGCACCCGGCTCAGCTCCCGTGGGATTTGGCACAGCCAGCTCCACCACCGTGCCTTCCCTCCACAGGCAGTGATGGCAAAGCCTCCACGAGAGATGGGCCACAGGAATTCCCCCAGGGTGATCCTATCCTGGTCTTACTGAAGGCAGATGTGAAAAGAAGGGAGAGAAAGCTCCCTCCACTGTTGTGTGTGGGACTGCAAGAAGCACACAGCAGAGATCATGTTCAAGCCCTAAATGAATGCAACAGGCAAAGCTGCGAGCTGGAAAACAAACCCCAAAGTTACAAGTCAAGTATCATAAACGATTAGGATTTCCAAGCCAGTTTGAAGTGTTTCATATTCATCCTAAATTACATATACTGTATGTCACATTATCTAATAATGTAACTGCGTTGCAAAATATTCCATATGTCTGTTGGAATGATGCTTGCACTGCGCTGGAAACCACAGCTGCAGAATGGCACAGCATTTTTGAATTTAAAATTTTCAACCTTAAGTAATGAGCACTGTTTGAATTTAATTTCCTTATTTCTTAACAATAATAAAAACAAATGATTGTGGGTTTGTGAATTTGTACATTTCTACTTGATTAACCTGCCTGATTAGATCATTCTTCTAGGCAACGGTATTAATTTGGCACAACTTCATAAACTCAGGGGCCAGATTAGAAACCCTCAGTATCAGATGCAGAACCTCGACAGCAAAGCCCAGGATTTTTCCACAGCTGCTACTTGTTTGAATTTTCACCCATCATTCAAGGAAAAGCAGCTATGGCACAATAGATTTATGCAAAATGCTGTCCTGGTGTTCACAAGCAACAGCATGAACAAATCATAAAAGATATGCACTATTTAAATAGGTTTAAAAAGTACTTTAGTCAAATTTAACAAGAATCAGGCAACACACAAAATTTGAGGAACAGCCATTTCTGAACTGTGTCAAGAAATGTTACTCTTAGTCACAGATAGACTAAAGTATTCATGAATTTAAAAATGACCAACTAAAAATCCCCTTACAGCCCACTCTATATCACCTTTGAGGTCAAACCAAGTAATTCCAGTTGTGAAACAAAAGACAAATTTCTGAGAAAGTTGCAAAAGTCAGTAAGAATAGGGAGGCGGGCAGGGAAGCTGGAAAATGGGCCAGTTAACTCCTCTGTCCCAAGAAACTTTCTGAATCTCATATGAGTATCTGCTGCAGACTGGGAAATGTGCACAGGAAAAATGGATCTTGGGATGTAGGGCAGAGGGCAAAGGACCTCCCCAGAGTCATCTGATATTTTCAATGACAAATAAACAAATGAACCCCAACTTTCTACAGCTCAAGAACACCATCTCTCCTCAAGGATGGTTATTCCTCTACTAGTTTTCTGCTCCTCACCTCAAAATCCTTTCAGTGACAGAACCACTTTAACTCAGACTCCAAAAAATGTGCACTTTGGAAAAAGGCATTTTTCCATATTCACCATTTGAATGAGTCATCTTCCTTTTCATATTTTTTGAATTGAGCAGAACCCATTCTTGGAAAACATTAATCTGAAACTTGAAAAGCTTTGAGAAGTTTTTTAACAACTGGTGAAACTCAAAACTTGGCCTGAAGAATCCAGCCCCACTCAGAGCATCCAGGATCTGTTCTGGTGAGGGCAGCTCAGCCCTCGGCTGGCACAGCCCTGTGGGGAGAGCTGAGGGGCTTGGAGGGAGGCAATGCAACAACTTATAATGTAAATAAATAATAATGAAAAACAACTTGAGCAAAATCGTCAGTCAGCCCAGAAAAGCTTATCTGGAAACAGAGAACTTCCACCAATTCTTGGGCTAGAGGCGATATATCCTGCGAGGGTTAAACTTGAGCCTTGCTATTTTCTTTCTTTGCTTTTGGAAGAATTCTCCTTTGGGTACAAATCTCCCTTGCTTGGCCTCAGCCCAGAGGTTTATAAATTTGCTGTTTGAAAGTCTAATAAAGCAATTTCAGCCTTTTTTTTTTTTGGAGTTATCTAAAAGTGAAATAATTTTCCTGACTCAAAACATGCAGATGCTTTGCTGCTCATGTTGCTTAAACACGACCCAACCGTACAAAGCAGAACTTTCTAGCTCACTAACTCCTGAAGGCAATCCAAACCTTTTAATGACCTGAAAAACCCCACACAGCTAAAATAAAAGCACAGTAAGCAAAACATTTTTAAGCCCTGGGTTGCGTGTAGGCGAAGCGGTAACATTTGGGACAGAGCCTTCCATCGGCACCGGGAATGCGCAGCCCCTCCGCTCCAGCTGAACTCCAGCAGGAGGAAGGAGCCGGGATCCTGCAGGGCTCAGAGCAGCTCACAAAGGAGCCTTTCAGCTCCACAACATAACTTTTTTGTTGGGTTTCTTCTTTGTTTTATTTGTGAGTTTTGGGGAGGCGAAGGGGAAGGAACACGACCTTTTCCTTTCTTCCTCGATGAAACATAGTGGAGAAATTTCTTACCTATGTTTCTGGTTCTTTGCAGAACCCTTACATGGGGATTTCCGTGCCTGGATCTCAGCTTTCTGGGGAAAGCAGAATGGGAACTTGTCCCTGCGAGGCAGCACGTCCTGACACAGAGCTGCCTCAGCCCTTCTGCAAACTGCCAGAGCAGTCGCTGCCTGAAATTCTCCAGCCAATGCTCAGCACCACAGGGAAGGCTCAATAAACAAAGAAAATGCCCTGTTTTATAAACTCCCCTGCTCCTGAAGGCAGACAAGAAAAGAAATCAGCTTCAAGAACATGGGTCACCTCCAATGCAGCTTGTCTGCCACGGAGAGCTGGAGTGGAGGCAGGTGCAGCTATAAAAAAAATCCAGAAAATTTCTCAAAAAAATGCTCATTGCAAAGAAAAATGTGATGTTGCCAGGGTGAAACTCTTCATGTGGAACTGAACAGCTCAAAGGATGAGAAGACAGTAAGTTCTGCACAGGGCAAAACAAGCAGTGGATAAGGACAGATCGACTGCATGAGCAGAGAGGGTGACACGCCTTCCCCCTACTGTAAGGCTCAGGTGGGCCCTGGACACAAAAACCAGCTCAGAAATAACCTCAGGTCAAAGCAAGGACAACTTGAGGCCCCCAAACCTTGCACTTTGTGTCACTGAATGGTGACAGATAGGCTGATGACACAGATGTTTTGTTCTGCCACGAAGGTCCAAAGCAGATCAACACCAATTTCTCTGCTCTCTCCTGGCCTGAGCAAGAGGTCTTTTTCTGTCTCCTGCTCTGTCACCTGCAGCACCATCCCAAGGCCCATTAGTGACACAGGAACCACACAGACAAGCAGAGAACAGAGGCCTGGGACGGGGTGTATCCTTCAGCAAATCACAAACAGCAGCTATTGCTGCTGGAATGGCCAAAAAACCTAAAGAGAAGAAAGGGGCTTCAGTTTGTTCTAGCTCCTCTGATACTGAGCTGGGGACTCTCCCAGGATCAGTCCAACTTTGGGAAAGGCAGATGTTATGTGACTGATGGGTGGCCAGACCTTTGGGAAAACCATGGCTGGCACCGTGCTGCAAAGAGGGAATCCAGGTTCTGCCATTGCAGTCTGGCTCCTCCCTTGCCCAGCCAGAACGAAACAACTGAAAGGTTCAGGACTGGAGTTTCTGGCAGCTGAGAACTGCACGGACTGGGCCAAGGGAGCTCACATTGCAGTGCTTCCAGCAAAGCAGCCCTGGGAGAGCTAGCTGCCAGTGCCCTGGCACTGGATCTGAGACACGGACTGGAGATCACAGGGAGAACAGGACCATGCAGGGTTACACCCTAAGTGCAGCAATCCCACCATGTTATCCCACTTTGTCCCCTGGGGAAGCACCAGCCCCTTCTCCTCTGTGAAGCCTTGGGGCAATAAAAGCATCTTTCACAAAAATCCCCTTCACTCCTGCAGTCTTCTGCCATCCCAGCACCATTCCTGGTCCAGTCCATGCACAACTCACACTGGATAATACCACACAGGGCTTTCCTCCAAAGAATCCTTCCTTCTTTTCTCCTGCCCGTCCTTAACCTTTCACTGCAGGTTATTCCTCTGCAGCCAGGCACCCTCTGCCCAGTGCCTCTGCTCCCTGGGAGAATCCCACTGCCAGAGCTGCATCATGTTTGCAGTTTCATTTCTTGCTGAAGAGTGTAGATGAATAAATAACTCATTTGTATTTTTATTGTCTTAAAGCAATTCGGATGCACTTTAAATGTTACTACTACATTAATCCACTTACGGTAACATAAACCAACACTTTCTAAGTATCATAGATACAAATTCTGTTTCTCCAACACTGATGTGAGAATTAGTGATAAATTTCCACATTCAGAATTTTGAAAATTTTCATCTTCTGCAACTACACATGACAAAGACCTTGGAAGCAAAAGGTAAAGTCATGTCTCCACTGAGTTCATGTCAAAACTATGGATATCAAATGTAAAGGTCTATGTTGATGCACCCATGAAATTTAATATATTACTTAATTTTATTATCAAAATATAAATGAATACAAATTAATTAGATCACACACTAGGAGATGACATCATACTAACAGAGCTCCTAAAATTCCAGCTGAATTAAAGATCCCATGGTGCTTGGGGAAGAGAAGTAAAATAAAAGCAATCCTTGTCCCACATTTAAATACAATTGTTATTGCAAAATTATTGCAATGCTGTGATGTAATGGTGAAGCATATCCCTGTTATTTTAGGATTTTTTTCCTTAAGCCGCAGAGTGAATCTACTTGAAACAACATTTAAAGGACTTTAAGGAATTTTGTTGGTATTTAGAAAAGAAATACCAGCATGGAAAAACAATTCTGTGTATCCAGAAATACAGAGGCAGCTCTGTGATATTAAACAGCACACAAGGAATATGCAACCATGCAATTAAGGATGTGTTATGAGACTGTGACAAACTCTGAGCAGTTAACGATGAACACTTCTCAGCTGTGCAGCATGTGCTGACTTTTGAGAGTTTGAGCATTTAAAACTTAATATCAGCCTTCATTATTCCTGGATTTTCAACCAGGAGCTAAGGCAGATGCTCCTGCCAGCCTGGCACAGTGACTCCAGTGCTCACCTCAGGGACAGGAGACAAACCCAGAGAAAGGCACAGGAGGAGCTGGTTTGCAGTCCCTGTTGTTCTGGTATTCCAGAGCTCCAAATCCTGCAAACTACACTGTGATTGAATAAACCACCTCAAAGTTTCACATTTCTGCAATTAAGCAACATTGGGTTGTTCAGTCTTACAGAAAACCCAGATCAAGCCACTCCTGACCAAGCACGAGACCTTTCACTCACACAGGGCATTTGGGAAGTGACCTCAGCTGACAGCAGGGGCACAGGGGCAGCTCAAGGAGCATTTTGATTTGAACGTAAAAATATAGCAGTCACAATGCCCATATCTGATTTCCATCCTTCCAGGCTGGATGGGATGGAACTCCCAGCTGGGCAGGAGCGCAGAGCACCTCAGGGAGATGCCACCACACTGCTGGCACTGGGACCTGCCAGGACAAACTGAGATATGAGCTCCCCCTGCACACAGGGATGCCTTCAACAGCCCTGGGCAGTAAATACTGCCCTGAACACAGGAGCTGCTCCTGACCTGGGGAGAAATATTGCTGGAGTAAAGAGCCACAAAGCTGAGACAGCCCCAAAGTTTATCACTGGGCCCCTCTCAGTGGGACACCCCAGAGAGGAATTACTGGTGACCAGGGAAGCAGCAGAGCTACCTTCAAGACCTGCCTGAAAATAAGACCTAAAATCACAGAATATCCTGGAAGGGACCCACCAGGATCATCCAGGTGACCAACTCCTGTCCCTGCCCAACAACCCCACCCTGGGCATCCCTGGCAGCGCTGTCCAAAGGCTCCTGGAGCTCTGGCAGCCTCGGGGCTGTGCCCATTCCCTGGGGAGCCTGGGCAGTGCCAGCACCCTCTGGGGGAAGAACCTTTCCCTGATCTCCAGCCTGAGCTGCCCTGAATCTGCGTTATCCCAGGATTCCCGAGATTGCAGCAGGACTGAGATACCTCTGTGTGCTCGCACATGGGTCTGGAAACAGTTGTAATACTTGTATTTCTTCCCACATATTCCACACTCGTAAGACCCTGAAAAACAAGAGAGAGAAGCACACATCACCATGAGAGATCAGGAAAACAGCCTCTCTGCACACTGGTCCATAAACTGCGAGCAAAAGGTGCACTTGACAGCAAAGTAGTTTTTGGAAGGTTCATGGAGATAAATGCAGGAAATCACTATCCCAGACACTATTCTGTCTGTCAGCCTTATTTAAGATTCCTTGGCATATTACCCCGAACTTACATTTTCAGTGTATCTTTTTAACTTTGCTAACGTGAAAGGGCCACTCTCAAAATAGCCTGACTTATAATTTTATAATAATGACTAATGTTTCCTATGGACAGAAATAACCTTGAATTACTTTTCAGTAAGTTCCTAGTAGCTGGGAAAAAATCCTTTTCAACTGAAAAAAGAAGGCAATATGCTATCTTGAGGCCTGGAGTTTTCAAAATTTCTCAAGAAATGCACAATGTACAAATTTCCCAAGAAACCCACAGAGATTTGGTAAATATCCACCCAGAGGAAACCAAATAGATACAAATAGAACTTTTGCCCTTTTTAAGGAAAAGTACATGACCACAGTAGTCCCTCTTCTCAATTTGTGTCTCTAATTCCAGAAAACACACATCTGCAAACAGTCATTTGAAATGAAACCAGAGGAAAAGAGCTGGGAGAACCATTTGTAATGATGAAGTTATGCCATGAATTTAGACTCTTCTGTTATTGAACAGGCAGACAGAAATTTCCTTAGATTTGTTACTTGAGTTGATCCAATCTCTTTTTTTCCTACTTGACTTTGTTGCACAGGCTATAAATTCACTTTCCAGGCTCTTATTTGCTCAGAATGCACTGCATTTCTTAACTGTCCACCACAGCTGTGGAACTGGGATCCCCTTGGTGCTCTTTGGAGAGGGTGAGAGCATCACTTGACTGAAGAGGAGGTGGGAGAAAAAAGGGCCAAATGGAGAAAAAAGGGCCAAATTAATTTGGTATGAATGCAGAATTTCATTTCCATGCACCTTTCCTCACACAACCTTGAAAAAATCTTTTTCTTACCATGCCAAACAGCAAAACTCAGGGAGGAGCCACAAACAAGAACAAAAACATTGACACACATCCAGATAAACATTCCCAAACAGCATTTCACAGCAATACTCACCTGGAGCTCAAAGTGAGCTCTAGCCAGGAACAAACCCAGGGTGCTGTCTGAACACACTATGGCCACAGTCCTTTTTCCCATTCCCATGTCCCATTCTTACAGCTTGGGAAGAAAACACCCCCCTTAGAGTGTCAGAGCCCTGAACTCCCTGCCCATCACTGATAGCACACCTGGGGCTGTGTCCTGAGCTGGGGAGGCTCCTTTGTCACTGATGCTGAAAGAGGCCATTCGCCACAGTCCGATACACCAGAGCACCCAGCTGAAAAAATACTCACATATTCTGATAGCACAGGCACTTGGCTGTATCTGATCTGCTCCAGAGCATTTTTATTATCATAGCTCACTGTATTTTATATAGGTATACATCTGTGGGACAGTCACCACCTGTGGTCACTCGACACAGGCTGCCTGAGTGAAACCCGGGCTATCAGCAGGTCAGCAGCGTTTGCCAGTCCTCATTCCTGTGCTCAAGGACTGATTATTTCACCACCAACCTCCAAAATTCTATTCTGAAAACTCTTGGAGCTAGAGCCCCAAAGCAGCAGAGGAGAGCACTCACCATGCCCTGGGCCCTGCAAACAGGAGCCCTGAGCACAGCTGAAGTTCAGCTGAACCAACAGCAGGATGTGACTGATGCCCACCCACATCCCAACAGTGCTGGCTGCACATGGAGCACTGGGAAGAGTTGGAATGGCTCCAGAGGAGGCCACTGAGTTAATCACAGGGCTGGAGCTCTCAGAGCCCCTTGCAGGGCCTAAAGGGGGCTCCAGGAGAGCTGGAGAGGGACTGGGGACAAGGCATGGAGGGACAGGACACAGGGAATGGCTTCCACTGCCAGAGGGCAGGGATGGATGGGTTATTGGGAAGGAATTGTTCCTGGGAGGGTGGTGAGGCCCTGGCACAGGGTGTCCAGAGAAGCTGTGGCAGCCTCTGGGTCCCTGGCAGTGTCCAAGGCCAGGCTGGACAGGGCTTGGAGCAGCCTGGGAGAGTGGAAGGTGTCCCTGCCCACCGCAGGTCCCTTCCAGCCCAAAGCATTCTGTGATTCTGTGAGTTGGTGCAAACAGGTCAAACAAACACAGTGAGGGGCTCTAGGCTAAATTTTTTGCCCCATTTTTATTGTATTTCCTACTTCCTCTGGAGACAGTCTATGGCACATAAATGCACTGGCTGTGCATAAGTTCTCCAAGAAGGTCAGCTGTGCAGGTAACTGTGCAGGGCCTTCCTCCTGCACTGTGAAGCCGAGCAGGGGCTGCAGCCCTCGTGCAGGGGCTGTGCTGGACACCAGGGTCAGGTGCTGAGGCAGGACCTGAGGAGATGAGGGACCACGTGTCCCAGGCCAGGGCTTTTGTGCAGGTGTCCTGGAGCTCCCAGGTCTCAAGTGAAACCCAGGGAAGGTTGGAGTCAACTTTGAGGGGGACACCTGCACTCACCCTCTGCCCACAGGTGGTAGAGCAGTGGCCCAGGAGCACAGGGAGTTGGGGAGGGTGTGAGGGAGGTTTGTTACAGACCTGAGGCAGAGACACAGCTCAGCAGCCACAGCTCTGTGCTCAGCTCACCACAGGCCCTCACGTTAGAGAAAAGAGGGGTGACTTGCCACAAAAAATGTGTTGTTAGAGGGGAGGAAAGGTGAAGAGGAGGAAGAAGGACATCACTGTGTGTTAAGGCCTTGCAGAGAACATGCCCATATGGCCTTGGACACCAGCAGCGAGGTCCTTGTCCCCTCAGGGTGTGTCATGCAGGTCACAGCCGGTGGTAGCAGGAGGGGAGGTGGGGAAGGTTTGGGGTTAGTTGGTGCACTCAGTTGGGCCAGGCTTTTCCTGAGCCTTGCAGCTGGAACCTGGGCAATGTACCCATTGCTTCCAGAGCTTCCTTTGCTCCCTGAGCCCTGGTTAGACTTTCACACCCTTCCATCACATACCGGACGTGTATCTCAATGCATGGTCAAAAATCCAGGTCCCTGAATATCGATTTCGTGTATATCCAACGGAAGAGTCACGTTCCACTGCTTTTCCATCTAAATTGTGCAAAAAGAAATCAGAAAAAAGCCCTTAAAGTGGATGCATTTCCAAGGAATAATGATGGCTGAAGCCTATTAAAAATTTCCAAGACCCATCTGTCCCTGTGGCTTCCTGACAAGATGTCAGAGGTCTCACAGAATTTCTTAAGACTTCTGCAGTACTATTTTACCTCACCAGGGAGAATCCAAAGTGTTCTTGAATTTCATATGCTGAGCAGCTCAGCAAGTGAAATATCAGCACCATGGCATGAACCCAATGTGTGCCTGGGAGGTGGACAGAGAGGCTCAGAGCAGAAAGATTCTCTTTTCACTCTGTCTCAGAAACATTTCTGATTTAATGCATTACTGGAAAAGCCCTCTCCAAAATGTTCCTTGTAAAGCATCAGATTGGGAGAGCAGATTGAGAGCTTAAGGAATCTTGTATCAAACTTCTCCTGATCAGCTCGAAGATAACTCAGTCTTCCAGGACAAAATACTGATCTGATCCTAGTCCCAACAGGAGGAAATGATCCACATCTGATAAACAGTCTCCCCTTCTTTCTCCCCAATTACAACACAAGTGCCCTTTGCTTTTCCTCTCCTCTCCAGACAGCTCCATGGGACTTCTGTGCCAGTCTGCCCTGACTTCCCTGCCCTGAGAAGTATCCATGTGCTATGGCTCTTCAAGTGCCCCTGGCCTGAGGTCAGCACGTGAATGTTGCCAGAAGAAAGAAGAGAAGAACAGGAAATGTGGCACCCCTGAGCTGTGCAGGGCAGGAACCCCCACCCCAGGGCTGGGACAGCTGGGGTACTGTGGGGGTCCAGGGGGGTGCAGGGGGGAGCGGGGGATCCACAGCAGCTGCAGCTGACAGGAGCCAGCTGAGAGCCAACCTCTCCAGTGGCTTCCTCTGTTTGGGATGCCAGAGGGGGATCCTACAGGATTGAAAGACTTCTGTGGAAAAGCAGCTGAAAGGAAAATGGTCCAAACCCACAAACAGCTCTTTGGCTGGGGACTGTGCCCACTGTCCCCAACCATCCCACCCAGTACAGCTCCTTCCAGCCCCACGGGGTTTGGGATGCTCCACATGGATGGAGACAGATTCTGGAGTGCCGGGAGAGACAGGAACTAGTGCAAACAGGAGGCAAAAAACACAAGGCCTGGTTTGATGTAAACACTGCAAGGGAATAGCAGCAACTGAGCTGGGAATCCCTTTTATAAATTGCTCCAAGTGACAACTAAAATATAAATAGAGCAGATGTGTGACTCAGAAAAGAGACGTAAATCTTGTAATGTGCATCTCAGCCACGTCCCAAGGCTGAGCCCTGCAGGAAAGCTGTCACTTGGAGCCACGTGTGCCCTTCAGCACCATGGTCCCAGCTCAGACACATCCCCCATTTAACCAACTGCCCCCAGCACCCCCTGAAAGCAGACAAGCTGGGGGTCAGCAATTCCATACAGGAGAGGGGTTCATTCACTCCTGAGTCACCACTTCATCAGGATTTGCTATTAAAATAACCATTTTCAACACCTCCAGTCTCAGCTTCCCCGATGAAGGTGATATAAAATCCTACCAAAGCCTCGCCTGTCTGCATGGAGGAGGGGATTCAGATACAGGGCTCCCAGATCCCAGGGCAAGGAAAGCTCCTGGAAGTGCTGGGAGCAGCAGCAAAGTCACAAAGCCTTTGCTCCAGAGGCAGAAGGCACCAGCAGCATCAGCAGGTCACACTTCTGGGCTGCTCCAGTGCAGCAGCTGGAATGGCCAGTGGAGCAGCTGGAATGGCAGTGGAGCAGTGGCACATGGGGCACATTCCTGGTGTGAGGTACCCTGGTGTGTGCAGAGATGGGCACAGTGCCCATGTGTGATTTCCATGGAGGGGCAGAGGGGACCAGGTGCCAAAGCTCAGCAAACACAAGGAGCTGGGCACCACAGGCTGTGCACACAGCACAGGACCTGATGGCCAAACAGGAGTTATTCAGAGCCACCTCCCCAAAAAACGAGGGTCATGTGAATGGCAGACAGGGGCACTTCCAGGGCTCTGTTCACAAAGGAATTGTCACCAACCCCATCACCTCCAGACCAAACTGCCTTTAAAGAAGCCCAGGCTTTACAATGACCAGTACAATGTGTGTTCCACTGGAAAAGGCCCTTCCAGACAGAAGCTCTCCAGTTTATATGGCTTTCAACCACCACTAGTAACTGGTCAATGAATCTGTCCCTCTCCCCACAGTGTCCATACATTGTGAGTGCCCCCTCACACCAGTCTGTCCCCAACACTCTCCACAGGGACAACACAGAATCACAGAACCATGGAACAGCCCGAACTGAAGGGACCCACAGGGATCATCCAGTCCATCCCTGCCCAGACCCCCCAACAACCCCACCCTGGGCATCCCTGGCAGCGCTGTCCAAAGGCTCCTGGAGCTCTGGCAGCCTCGGGGCCGTGCCCATTCCCTGGGGAGCCTGGGCAGTGCCAGCACCCTCTGGGGGAAGAACCTTTCCCTGATCTCCAGCCTGAGCTGCCCTGGCCCAGCCCCAGCCGTTCCCTGGCTCCTGTCCCTGTCCCAGAGCAGAGATCAGAGCTGTCCCTTGCAAGGAGCTGCAATCCCTGGTGAGCTCTCCCCTCAGTCTGCTCTGCTCCTGCTGAACAATCCCAGTGCCCTCAGCACTCCTCACTGGCTTCCCCTCCAGTCCACCCAAGTCAGCCAAGAGCAAAAGCCCCCTCCCCACTGCACAGCAACGCAGCCAAGCTCAGCTGGCAACCAGCACTGCCAGAGGACTGCAGAGCAGCTGCTGCTGCCCAGTCAGGAGCTGTGGGGAGAAGAGGGTCCTGTGGGACAAACACCCAACCTGCAGATGCTTTCTCCAAGGGCGGGTGGCCATGGCTGGAGGAGAAGCTCCCATTGTTGCCCATCAGTCACAGCTCCACCTCTCCCTCCCAGGGCAGCAGGGATGCTTTTCAGCTTTGCCCATGTAATGATCAAGAGTTGCAGAGGCACAAAAACTCTGAAAATACACAGAGTATTTCTTCCAAATTGTAAAATCTTTATGTCAGAAATAGTTTTGGACTTCTTAGGCTTTCCCTAGACCTGCACAGACAGCACTCACCTCCTGCCCTGCTGTTCTTAGTGGCTGTCCTCTGGTGGAAAGGAGGACAACGATGCTTCTGAGACAATCACCAGCTAAGGACATCTCCTGGGTTTCTTTCCAGCAGTATGGATAATGATCAACAAAACCCAGGAGAAAATCCAACATCAATTCCTCTTTTCTCTCCCCCTGGAGGACAAACCAACCCCAAGTGCAATGCTGGGCAGCTCAAATCAGCCTTCTCCTGAGTCCCTTAAAGGAAACCTGGTCCAACTGCTCTTCCTTTTTATTAGCAAGTGCCTTTGGATCTCAGAGACACTGCAGGGACCTGCTCCAGGCCGGGGACAACAGAGACAGTGCAAGAGTGGTGCCTTGCCAGGTCCCCACAGGAAACCCCTTCCCTGGAGCAGGAGGAGAGGACAGTTTGATGTTCATAGAAAAAAGAAAAAGCTTCTTCTCATCACAGCAGGAGGTGGGGTGGGGAGAGGAAGCACTGTTTTGAACAGGGCACACCATAGCCAGCCCAGAGTCAAAAGTATTCCCACAACTGAGGAGTGATCAGGAAAACAAACAAACAGCAACCTGTAAAACCTGCTCTTGAGCTCAGACTCATTTACAGAAAGCATCCACATTCCTCAGAGCAACTTTCCTCAAAACATCTCAGCTGTTTCTCAGGCTTTCCTTTCCAAGTTCCTCATCTATGTCAAACACACCCCCAGCCCTGGGCTCACCAGGTGCTGCAGGTGACTGATGGGCAAGTCTCTGAACATGCCAAAAGAAGATAAGAAGCTTTTTCTTTCAGATTTTGGCTAAGCCTTTAGGGGCAACCAATGCAAACAGACACAAAAGGTCAATGATCTTGAGCCAGGACCTCAAGATTGATGTTCACCCTGGCTCTGGGCCCTCCAACAGAGCTGAGTGTCCAGGCACAGCTCTCCAGAGCCTCACCCAGTCCCCACACCCCCTGAGGGAATGGCGCCCCGTGCCTCACCGAGCGTCTGCTGGTTGCGCACGCCGCCGATGACCACACAGATCTCCGCAGGCACATCCCCCGGCCCATCCTTGATGTTCTTCTTGGAATCTTTGGTGTCATCCTGCCAGATCACCTCCTCGATGTAGTCATCTGGTACCTCTGTCTTCACTTTCACCTCAGTCATCATTCCAGCCTCTTCACTGGGGGAGGACTGAGATGTCACCGAGTCGGAGCCCTCGGCTTTCGGGCTCTGTGGGCTCCTCTTCAAACACTCCCTGAAGGGGGAAGGAGAGGAGAGAATGTGAATCCTCAATGCCAGGTGCTCTTTTTGTCATCACAGGACCTAATTCAAGGTACTCTGGTTTATGCAGGCTATTTAAAAGAAGCATATTAATGTGTGTCTGCCATACATGATAAGTAATTAAAATTTAACTAGACAAAAGCAATAAAATTATTTGCTAGTAATGAAAATAACCTTAATCATCAGAAACAACAGTAATGCTCATAAACACACTGGACCCCTAAAGAAGAGCACAGAACTTGCCCTGGTTGCCAGCAGGCCACGGGCACAGCTCCAGCAGTTCTGCTGCAGGTATTTTGCCAACACTAGTCCATACATACAAAGCCATATGCTCCTATGGCACCTGGGGACATGGGTCACTGGTGGACCTGGCACTACTGAATTCAGTTTGAATTGATGATCTTCAAGATTTTTTCCAACCTAAACGATTCTATGATTCCCTGACATTTTTAATTTGGAGCTGTCTCCACCCTCCACGCATCCTCTCTTTTATCCCTTCAAGCAACCTGACATCCCCTGGTATTCAGAGGCTTTATTGAACATACACAGTGCTGATCAAAGGGGATCATCTGGAGGATGAGGATATTTAGGGAGACTACCACATTATGGACAGATACAATTGTTTGGGATGACAGGGAAAGCCTAATAGAGGGGGAAAGGCAGAGGGGGTCCACTGTGTTCAGAAACAGGTTAAATAGCATGTGTTTTCCTGGGAAAGAAAAGCTGGGAATTTGTGGGAGAAAACAATCTAAACAAATATTCAAAACCCTTTAAGAAAAGGAAACTGGACATCTCAAAGCTGTAAAACAACATCAACAGGTGGTGTGGTGGTAAAAGGCAAAGGGGGTGTGAGCCCACCAGAGAAGGATGTGGGAATAAGCCAGTGGAGCTCCTTTAGCACCACTCATTATGGACCCCCAATTTTCATACTGGTTTCAATACACTCCACCATGCAATACAAAGATAAAATAATTGCTGGTTCAGTTTGTGCAGAAATCAGAACTAAATATATAATGGCTCAGACTACCCAGAAACAGAAACCACTGTGACATATTTAGAGTCATGTAAACACTAGGAACAGCCAAAGGTATTTGAAAATGTTTTAGGCAGAAGTAACAAAATAAAATGAAAAATAGGCTGAACTTATGGATGATCATTAGATTGTGCAACAGTGACAAAGAAAAAAATCCCATTGCTTGGAACATCATAAAGTTTGTCAGGACAAAGTATGAATTACAGTATTAGAGAACCAACACCTGCAATGGGTTCTGACACAGGTTACGGAGCTCGCAGAGGAACAAGGATGGTGCAACTGGAGGTGAAAGTGTGGAGCTCCTTGGAGGACAGGGATGAGGGGAGCAGAGGAACAGAGAGAACAATCCTCCAGTAATTACTGCCCAACCTCCCACACAGACATGGAGTCACTATTTCAAACTGGGTCAGGCACATCCTATTGCCAGAGATTTTATTATTCATCCCTTCATTCTCATTATGGAATGAAATGTACAATTAATAGCCCCAAACAGAGAGAATTAGCCTTGACCTGCCTTGCCACTCATTTCCTGCCTTCTCACACATACTCCCCCTTGCCGTGCTCCCAAAATCATACAGGGCTCTTACAAGTGAGAATGATGGATTGAGACAGAGAAGATGTGCTTGAGAACTGGACAGTCTTTATGGTAATATTATTGGGTGTGCCACAGGCCCATCCATCTCAGCCAGCACGGCGTGGCTCAGCACCCTTCCAAGGGAAGGCAGTGAGCACAGAATACTCAGGGATCAGAAAAGAGTGGGATTGATTGCAGATCAATCAGACTCAGAGGGTGTGAAATGCAAAACACTGATAAAGGCAACAATAGGGTTGATAGGAAAATCTTTCCTTCCTCAGCAAGGGCTGTGGAGGAAGATCAAAGCCAGCCAGGGCAGTTCCCACGGGGAGGCTGGAGGAGGGAGAGGCAGTGAGAGCTCGGTTATCCACGGAACAGCAACCTGGACCTGCCAGTCCTGGGCAAAGCAACAGGAAAATCCAGGCATGCGCCAAGTGATCTGGGATTAGAAGCTGATGCCAGTGGCAATGAGACTGAGGCTAGAGCCTTCTGAGGAGATTATAAAAGGGGCAAGAATACAATGACTTTCTGATGATGCCAGCTTTGCATCGTTCACATTCAAACACAAACCAAATCAGCAACAGGCCCCGTGCTGCGAGGCAAAGCTGTTCTCCATGTGCATTGCTCCTGAATAGAGAGGCATTTCCACAGGACTCCTGAAATTGTTGATGTGGGACAGATTTATTCATGCTCTGCAATTAAATTAAACACCACTGTTGCTAAAAATTATGGGTGGAGCCATGGAGGGGTGGAGAGTAAAGGCTGAGAATGGGACACTCCACCAGTGGATGCCTCTCTCTGTAGCTGGCTCTGCCCAAGACCAATGGCTGCAGCACTGTCAGACAAGTCCAGGACTGTGGATGCACCCACGTGGTACTGCAACCACAGAGAGCCACGCTCTGAGCTGAAGGACTGACCAAATTTTCAGTTCAGGTGCCTGAGGTGGAAGAAGGAGATCATTTTCTCCCTGTCTGAAGCTGTGGTGAAGCCACTCCCCATGTGCTGCAGACACAGCAAGCAGCTTCAGGTTTCAGAGGTGATCAGAAAAGCTGAAGATGGTTCCAAAATGCAGCACTGAAATGGTTCAAGACTGGGAAAAGACATTTTATGACTCTGTGAGACCAAACTGCTCCAGTCTGGTTCTCATGCCAAAAGGAAGACTAGAAGATGATTTGATTGCAGCGTATCATCATCTTCATGGGGAGAAAACACTGTCTTGCCTTAAGATTTCCAACATGAAAGAGGCAAAGAGGCACAAAACATTAGCACAGATGGTGGACCACTGGAACAGCCATTTCCAAAGGATGTGCTCAGGAAGAACAGATCCCTTTGAGTTTTCAAACCCAGAGGTGTGTGTCTGGCTGGCCCCAGGTCCCTGGGCTCAGTACAGATGTGCACTGGCCACACTTGGTGGCCTGGAGCTGAGGAATATATAAATTATTAGACCAGACCAATGGACTCTCAGAACTTTCTCCCCTGATGCACACTGACTTTGTGGATCCAGCTCTGCCAAGAAAGGAACTTCCCAGCTGGAATGTCTGCTCCTAGGTGGGACCTAACCCTGCAAATATTAACTGACAGCAATTCATTGCCCCATATGTTCTAACTCTGAGCTGATGTGCAGGAGGATACAGACCCAAATACTTCAGCAACTTTCTTCTACATGATTTCATGGTTCACAAGCCCTGAAAGGAGCCTGCTGTTCCCCTCAAAAACAACTGAAACCATAAAGACAGCAGCACTGACACTCCTGGGAGCAGGGCTGAGCTCTCCAAAATCCACTCGGTGCCTTAGCTGGGGCTGCACAACTTTGAAGAGGAGGAGGAGGCAGCAGTGGTGGAATCCAGCTCTCCCAGCAGGAGCAAGCATCACTTTCTTGTGGTCCCCTGTGAAATCCAGGTCGTGCTTCTGTGGCTAGAGCAGAACCAGGACCAGTCAGCTCAGTTGCTGAATGAGATATAAATCTTCCCAAGCATCCAGGGGAGAGCTGGGCTCAGGGAATGATCCTCATGGCACAGCAGGTCGAGTTTGAAGCCTCCTTGTTAGCGTGGGGAAAGAGTACCAACATCCCAGAGCAAAGCAGGAAGGAAAAGGAAGCTACTGACACTGGAAAGCTTCAGGCAGGATGGAAAGGGGGACGTGCACAGCCCCAGCAGAACCAGTTTTCCTTGGAAGACAGGAGTTATCACAGCCTCCACCATGCACAGCATCAACCCACACAAACACTGAGCCAGGGGAGGTGACCCAGGGAAGCTTCATTTCATTCCCAGTCCTTTGGTCCTTGCATCAGCCCTTGCAAGCCCATGATGCTGCACTTGCTCAGTGTTGTGCTGAATTTTACCTCCCCTGCTACTGAGCAGCACAAAGAACCTCCACTTGGAGATGAGGATAAAGCAGCAGCAGATCTGGAACATTCTCGTTCTCCAAAAGTTCCCCAAGAGGCACAGGGAGGGACAGGGAACATCCTGCCTGGGGGAGGGAAGGCATCAGGCCTCAGCACCACCGTGGCCAGGCCTGGTTCTGCCACTCCTGTCCCATGGCAGCTCTTCTGGAGTGAGGCACAACTGCTGGAAAGGCTCAGAAAGAGGATGAGCAACAACAGGAGTGAATTTTCAGTTCTGCAGCTCCCAAGGCTCCAAGCAGGTCTCATGGGTTTGGGTGAGGGCACAGAGAGAAAAGGACTCAAAGCTTTTGGGGTGTCAGGTAAGTTCAGTATCAGTCCTGGGAGCTGGGGGCAGAAGGACTCCCCATTGTCACCCAGGCAGTGCCCACGTCCCCTGTGCCCACAGAGACCTGTCCCAGCTGCCAGATCCCTGCAGGGGCACTGCTGGGGCCAGAGCCTCCACTTGGTGGAGACAGCAGCGCACAGGAGTCAAGGGAGAACCTGCCAGAGTCACCTCCCACGACCGGGTCCCCCAGCCACTCTCTCCTGGTGGCTCTGAGCTCAGTCCCCAGCCTCATGTCACCACGCTTCTGCAGGAAACAATGCAGGTTTAGTGTTCAGTGTGGCCTTCCTGGGCTCAGCTGCACCTCCCTCTACAGGTCCAACCTAACATCCACGGGCTGATGTTCCCTGGGAAGAGGATATTCCTGTTCTCCAAACATGGCACTGCTTGCACAGGACAAAAACTGCTCAGAGCCATCAGGCCACAGAGGAGCAGAGTGCCCAGGCACAGCTGGCTTAAACCCTACCTCCTTCCACAGGGGGGATCTAACTTCTTCTCCATGGCTTTGCCCCTTCCTGGGAAATACCAACCTCCTTCACTGTTTCATGCCTTGTTTTTACTGAGCTGTGGGCCCTGGCAATCCAAGAGGCTCTTCCATGCTGAGGAGAGGACGCAGAAGCCTTAGGATCCCACAGTGCTCACTCCATGCCTGGTTGCTCCTACAGGTGAGGTCCTGTTTCACTTCCCAGAACAGACTCTGTGATTTCCAACATGAAAGAGGCAAACAGACATTGCACTTGCATGTATCACTGCTCTCACTAAGTAGGCCACACAGCCAATTACTGTAATACCAGCTCTGCCATCTCACAATGCTCATTTCAACATTGCTGCCTGCTTTGATCATCAGACTTTCATCTTCCGATGACGTTACGGCCACTTTCATGTCAGACACAAGTGTGTGAAGGCAGAAGAGATTTCAGAAGGCCTTAATGAAGCCTCAGCATGAGGAACTGGAAGATAGGGGTAAAAGTGGTTCCTGGACCCATTTGGGTACAGCTTCCTTGGCCCTACACCTGTGGCAGCTTGTGAAGGCCTCAGGCTTCGGCAGAGCTCAATGATGCAGCACAACAACATGGGCCAGAACAGTTCTGGATGTGAAGCCTCACCAGCATCAATGCAGGGAGCAACACGAGGGCAATGCCAGGAGCTCTTCCCGAGGGAAGGACAGAAAGGAAAGGCTGGGTGCTGACACCGGTCCCCTCTGCACGGTGACACCAGCCACAGATCCAGCAGCCCCTTCCAGCTGATCTCCTGTGGCAGGAGGGGGAGAAGGGGCTGAAGGCTGCAGCATGGAGCTGCTCTGGTCCCTGCAGCATCTCCCTGGCTGTGATGAGCAGAACAGCAGTGAGTGAAAGCAAACGGGGCCCGTCAGCTGCTGCAGCCACAAGAAACTCGCGCTTGCAGTTTGCTGTTTCTGATCTGGAGTAGCATCCTCATAAATAATGAAAGTGACTAAAAGCTACTTAAAAAACACACACTCCTCCCTTCTGAAAGAATGCAAAAAAACCCCCAATTATAAAAGGACATTTCTTCCAGCTAGGAATAATTTGTCATGTAATTCTCTGAAGACAGCAACAGAAACATGCGTGCTCCGTGCTCCCTTTGAGTCATCTGTGATTGCATATGTACTCAGATGGCTTCTAATGAGGCTATTTTTACAGCACACATCCTGCTGAGTTTTTGGGGAGGGGCAGAGTGAGATCAGTGAAGTATCAGTCTTCAACATCAGCTCCTCAAAAGGAGAGGAAAAGGAAACACATGTGGAGGAGGATGTACCACTCTGAACCAACACCTATGAACAGCTCTCCTGCCCCAGCAGCGAATGAAGAGCATCTTTTGGTTTTTTCTAAACAACGCTCAAGCTGCAAGACCCAGAGATCATTAGTGCCTTGATGATATCAATGATGGCCAAGCTGCACAGGGCTCTGCACATGCTGCTCTGGTGGGAGCTGTCCCTGCTCATGGCAGGGGGTGGAACAGGATGGGTCTTCAAGGTCCCCCCAACCCAACCCATTCTGTGACTCCGTGGTGACACCCCTTGGCAGAGGACAGGGTGTGCCCAGTTAGAGTAAAACTGAAACACATTTTGGGCACTCCTTGGAAGGCTCTTCTGGTCTGCAGCACCAAAGAGGTTCAGTAAGGACCCAAAAACACTCATGGGGACCAAGCAATGGGCACCTTTGCAGAGGCCAGCAGGACACCAGCACCAGTGGAATGTCCCAACTTGTCTTCTGGAAACCAACATGCAGTTGGCTCATCCAAGGCTAAATCAAAAGGCCTCAGCTGTCAGAAAGCAAAGGAAGCAAAAAATGGGGGAGGCTGAAACTGGGCTCAATTTACAGACGTCTGCCATGGTTTTACAAGAACCAGAAGGTTCCTGTCATGAGTGGAGCTATGGGAAGTGGAATAGACAGAACAGATGTAAATGAACTCTCATTTTACACGGAGATGATGAAAGCAGAGACAAGAAAAAGAAGGATGCAAGTTGAAAATCTGCTTGTCTGATAAATTAGCTGTGCTAGCCTTCTCACCCCTCCCCATGGCTCTCATCTGCTTCCTGGGGCAGCCCAGGGGTTGGGCCCCATGCCTTACACCAGGAGGAGGTGGAGAAGATCAGGAAGCAGAGAAACTGCCTGGTGTCCTTCACTGGGGACATCTCCTGCAGACATCACCAGACAACAAGATTTTCAAGTGCAGGGTTAAAAGAGAGAAAAGCAAGAGCTGTTTTCCCAGTGTTACAATTGAGCTCCTGGCTCCAGGCTCCAGCCCCAGCTTCAGATGTTCCCTTACACCCTGAAAGGCAAAGACACCACCCCAAGCTCCTGTGTCACAGTGTCCAGAACTGCTCCTCTCCAAGGGACTCAATCCCCCTCCCTGCCACAGCCCCCAGAGCCTCTGCCAAAGCCCCTCTGCAGCCTGAGCCCGCATCCTTCAGAGAGGATGTCCTGCTGCTGATGTGTGAAGTGCTGGAACAACCACTCCACCTTGGATTCCTCCTCTGATGGATTATTTTCTGGAACAGGCACTGTACTTCCAGTGTGGATTGCTGCCTCTGGTCATTGGGCATTTGCTGGAAAAGAGATTCTTTTTCTGTGAATCTCCCCTCCACAGGAGAAAACCCCCTCTGCTGTCTCTCGAATGAAGCAAAGCAAACACTTCCTTAATGTACATTATGTGCACACCAAAATATCCCTTCTGATCCTTGACTCTTTCCATTTGGGAGCCTGTCCATATGCCAGAGCATGGATACCCAAGCAGGACACCCAAGTGTGCCACTAGCACTCTGGGTGACACACATGAAGGCAGCATGGTTCATATCCCTGAAACCCAAATTTTCACTTGGTCACAGAGGGGTCCATGGTCATCCCTGTTCCACCAGGAGGTTTCAATTCTCTTCACAATCTTCCCCAATGCCACTGTGAATTCCCAAAGTGTGCATTTAACTTCTGAAAGGTTACAGGAAAAACCTGCTCTCTCCTGTCCTGATGTTATTTTAGGGGATGGGAAGTCCCTCCCCCATCTGCAGTACAGGATAGAGGACTTGCTGAAGAACAGAAAGAAAGCAAAAGCTGGTCAGAGCTTCTGGGCATTTTCCGCATGCAACCTGCTCTTGTGAACCTCAGGATTCAAAGACTCCAAGGTCCCTGTGAGGTCACACGTGCTCCTGTGGTGTCTGTGCTGGTTCTGTCCATGGCCCAGGAGCTGCATCCTTGTGCTTGGCTGGCTTTCTTCACGAGGCTGCTGGGTCCCCTCTTGGCATCCACAACCCTGAGCATGCTGCTCCCTCCTACCCTGACCAAGGATGAAGCTGCAGCTTCTGGAGGTCCTGAGGCCCTCGCTCCAAGTCAGTTGGACCTGGGGACATCAAACTAACTGGGCACACAAAGAAAATCCCTGAGGCAGGAGAAGCAGCCCAAATCCTGCCCCTATCTGGGACACATTTACATCCTCTGCTTTCTCCCTCCAAATGAAACTGAAATCAGAACACGAAGCCACATCCTTCTGCAGGCAGAAATGTGACAGTCGCTGCCATTCAGGCTTTCCTGGGAGAAATTTGCTCAATAAACACCAATATTATTAAGGAGTTCATAAATTTAAAGGACATGAAGGTTTTGTAGAAGAGAGATGCTTCAAGGAAGTTCACCCCCTGCCTATGAGGGCAGCCAGCTCTTGAAAACAGAGGTAACAGCTTTCAAAAACCCCGAAATACATAATGCAGCACTCGGTGGTGTGTGTGGTGTCAGTGCTAAAATCTAGGGAAAACAAACAAACAAAGCAGAATACTTAATTTTTCCAGCTCCCTGGGTCTAGTAAAACACACAACCTTTCCTGACAGCAAACTCTGCTTCAGGAAGTCCAAGAGGAATTTAATCGTGCGTTCATTCCTCAAGGGACACTCGGCAGCTCCGAATCCTTCAGAGAAGGTAAACTCCAGGACCAATCAGCCTGCCTCTCCTCTGGAAATTAAACATTAAAATACAAACCAGAACAATAGTCAAGAGCCACAAAGAATTCCTAAGGTATTAGCAAAACAAATTCCCTTCAGTCCTTATTAGGAATATCTTGAGGATGGTTTGAAGAGGAAAGTCTAACCAAATATAAAAAAAATTTGGCTTATCCAACAAAAAACAACTGCGCACTCTTTGCCAAAAGCAAAAGAATTCAGTCAGATAAAAAACACGACACACAAATGATGCAGGTTAAAAACTGAATTTAAGATGATAATGGAATAGCTGCCAGCGTCTTTAAATTTTCAAGTGTGGAAATGTCAACAGAGACAAAGAAATTCAGGGAAAAACAAAGAGAATAGATTAAGGATTTATTTATATCAGTGAAAGAGCTCTGTGTTCCTTGACTAAGAAATGACTGAGCGGGTGAGAACTGAAATGGCCACAGGTCTCCAACATGCCCTGAGGAGTGAGGGGGGTGACCCAAGGATTTCCTGGTGGCTCAGCTCTGCTGAAGGCTTTAGAACTGCCACATCTTGGTACTTTATGGCTCCAGAAAGGGACGTTTCTCCACCTCACACCACCCAAAGCTCTCCAGGACTTTGGCACTGGGCAAATTGGTGTGGTTTACAAAGAAAATACTCCTGTCCCTGGGAGCTGGGAAGTGTCTGGGCGCTGTCATCTCCTTGTATGTGACCTCCTTTTGGGTTTCAAGGAAACCTGCCCGGGTTCCCCACAGCTTCTGTCCTGGTTGTCGCACAGAACTGAACTACCCATGGCTCTAAAACTGGCCAGAGGGCACTTTTGAGGGGTTTTGTGCTGGTTGGTTGGTTTGCTTCTTTTTGAAGATGGCTGCTGAGAGCCCTTGGCAGGCACCAAGGCTTATTAAATTCCTTGCCTAATTAGTAAGAGTTTTCTCTTTTTCTGATGCAGGATGAGTTGGAAACTTCTTGGTGCTCTGGGACTGAAAATCCCACAGGTTGCCTCTTAAAGAAAGGGGAGACAATTCAAACTATTTTCTTTGGAAAAAATTCCTGGAAATACCCAGCCCCAGGCCCTCCACAAGGTATAGAGCCCTCTCCTGAGCTTCAGAGGACCACAACCTCAGAAATTGTCCTTCCCCAGTGCTGGGGACCTGGTGAGCTGGAAGAGGAGCCTGAAGAAGAGTTGGTGCCATCCCAGGGCATCCCCTTGGGTGACAGGATCTGCTGGGGAGGACATGTTCATAAAGGACAGAGCAAGGAATGCGGGGAAGAGAGGGGAAGGTGGCACCAGGGAGGCTGGAGAAAGGTTAACTGAGAAGGAGCAAAGTGAGTGCAACCCTTTCTCAACAGCTTCTCCTCCCAGGGCTCCCCAGGGAATGGTCCCAGCCCCAAGAGCCCCAGGAGCATTTGGACACTGCTCTCAGGAATGCCCAGGGTGAGATGTTGGGGTGCCTGTGCAGGGACAGGAGCTGGGCTCAGTGATCCTGGTGATCCTTCCAGCTCAGGGATTCTGTGATTCCACAGAAGTCACATCTTCTATGGTACAGACTGAAACACTCAGATCCCTGAGGCACCACGGCTTGGTCTGGAGTACCTGGGAAAACTGCACCATGTCAGAGGTGGGAAACCTCCAGGCCCAGCCCAAAGCACCCCTGGGAACTCCTGCTCTGCTCCCAGCTGGGCCAGCACCCAGAGCCCTTCTCTGGACCTGCACCTCCCTGAGCCCTTTCTGGAGCTGCACTAAAGGAGAGCCACCCCTGCCCTGGGCAGCAGCTCCAGCCCTGGAGGCCTGGATTCCCCCTGCTCCAGGAGCAGAGCTCCTCCACAGCTACATCTGTGCTGCGGGCGGGCTCCGGCTGTGAGAGCCCTGCTGCCGCCGGGCTGAGCTTCCAGCTGGCTCCGTTCCCTCCGCAAGCAGATGCAGCTCCTAGAGCAGGGCTGATTTATTCAGCAGGAGTCTCGCACATTAAGTGTAGTTAAGTCTGAAAACAAATCTAATGACTTTAAAATAAATAGCCAACAGAGGACTCCAAACTGAAATTCCTCCTTCCTCTGACACCCGCCATATAAACAATAATAATTATATAAAACCGTGTCTAACACATGACTACACAAGGCTCTGGTGACCAAGAAAAGCACACGCTGCTTGTCAGACATAATTGCACATTTGGTTTTTCAATTATTTCTTGTCAGGATCCAGAGCCCACCATCTGAACACTGACATTAATTATTGGGAAGTTGTTAGTGCTCCCGTAGTCTTATGGAGACTCCCAGTGCTCACCCTGAAGCCCACAGCTCCCAGTGCTGCTCCCACACTGCCCTCCCATCCCACCAACCCCTGGGACTGTCACACACCACACAGGGACACCCAGCCTGGGTCACCATGTGCAGAAGAAGCTTCAGAAGAAGCTTAGAGCAAGTCTCCAGTGGACATCAGCAAGGAACAGATCCCCTGCCATGTGCTCACCCACAGGATGGGACCAGACCATGTCCAGCACTGGGCCTCCAACACAAGACCTGGAGCTGCTGGATGAGTCCAGAGGAGGCCACAAGGATGCTCCAGGGGCTGGAGCCCCTCTGCTCTGGAGCCAGGCTGGGAGAGCTGGGGGTGCTCACCTGGAGAGGAGAAGGCTCCAGGGAGAGCTCAGAGCCCCTTGCAGGGCCTAAAGGGGCTCCAGGAGAGCTGGAGAGGGACTGGGGACAAGGCATGGAGGGACAGGACACAGGGAATGGCTTCCCACTGCCAGAGGGCAGGGATGGATGGGGTTTTTGGAAGGAATTGCTCCCTGGGAGGGTGGGCAGGCCCTGGCACAGGGTGCCCAGAGCAGCTGTGGCTGCCCCTGGATCCCTGGCAGTGCCCAAGGCCAGGCTGGATGGGGCCTGGAGCAGCCTGGGACAGTGGGAGGTGTCCCTGCCCATGGCAGGGGTGGCACTGGATGATCCCTAAGGTCCCTCCTAACCCAAGGCAGTGTGGGATTCTGTGAATCCAGCCCATGCCACCCCTGTCACCGTGTTCCTGCTGAGTCCCCTCCCAGCCCCTCTGAGCAGCTCCTGGCATCGCACTCCCATCACATCGCTGCCCATCATGCAGGAAAACATCCTGCCTTTTACTGGCTTTTAATTTGCTGCTTTTTAATTTTGTTGACTGTCTCTTTTTTTCTTGCAAAAGGAAGAAAGAAGCCTCTGATCTACCTTTTCTGGAGTGTTCAAAAACATGCACAGCTTTGTCAGGTTGTCTCTTAGTTGTCATCTTCCCCAAGGCAAGCAGCCATCTCTCTTCTGGCTGCCTTCAAGGAAGAGGGCTTTTTGTGCTCCTAAGAATTCTCTTCACCTTTTAAAATCTCCCATTGCTGAGCACTCACTGAGGTGCAGCAACCACACAGGAGTCAATGGGGGAGGAGAACAGCAAGTGCTCTCTGCCACCAGGAGCTGCCAGCTGCACACCCTGACCCCTGTTCTTCCAAAGGCAGCAACAGGCCCATGGAGCTGGGGGTGATGGGAGCACAAACCCCTGGCCCTCCAGAGCTTTCAGGGTTTGCTTAAAACACAATAAAATCTATTCACTGCAGTAAAAAAAGAAAAATAGGATTGACCCAATACTACAGTCATTACCTTAGACCAAGCCTGATAGTGTGAAAAAAAATATTGCAGGAAGATAAAATCCAGGCAACTTATATTATATTATATTATATTATATTATATTATATTAATTACATTATACTATATTCTATTATATGGTACTATTTTTGCTTATATTTTGACTGATATAAATTAATTGATAAAAGCTTCCTCGATAGTTTGCAATTAGTGAGGGTTTCAAGCAGCAATGACTTTGAGAAACATCCATATTGTGTCTCCATCCACTGATGACCTCACAGATAAAGTCAAAGCCACATTTCCACCTTCAATCACTGACAGAGCTTTCTTGAAATATCACATTTTGATTCTGTTTTATTATTTTTAAATGGACTTGGTCATTCTCCTTTCTTTCACCATATTTTGTTCAGTCAGGTAGATGATAAAAGTGGGTTTTGTTTCCCCTCTTCTACAAGGAAAAAAACAATGACCAGCCTCACACTCCTCTGGACATACAAAGGAACAGGGAGGGAAGTTCTCCCACCTCACCTGGAGCTCCATCCCTGCCCTGGAAAGGGCCATTGCTCACTCCTGGGAGGATGTTCAGCCCCAAGGGCAGCCCAGGCAGGTGAGATGGACACCCCAAAGGTGAGATGGACACCCCAAAGGTGACATGGACACTCCAAAGGTGAGATGGATGCCCCAAAGATTAGATCAATGCCCCAAAGGTGACAGGGACACCCCAAAGGTGACATGGACACTACAAAAGTCAGATGGACACCCCAAAGATGAGATGGATGCCCCAAAGGTGACATGGACACTCCAAAGGTCAGATGGACACTCAAAAGGCCAGCTTGCACATGGAGGATGCACTTGCCCACCTGCTGTGGGAAGCCCTCCAGTGAGAGCTGCAAAACTGAATTAAAGGCTGGAATAAAGAATCCAGGAGAAGGAAGTGATGCCTGGCTCCTCTTTCCTTGCTCCTCAGCCTGTGCTTTCTTTCCAAGACTTCCTTCAGGCTGATTCCCAGTGAGCCAGCACTGCTGGGCCACAGGTCAGCCATGCCCCTCCCTGTGACAGACACCCAGTGCTCCTCTCTGCCTAGCTCAGGGGCACCCCAGACATGTTCAATGCCAAGAAGGGCCAACTGGACAAAAAGCTGCCAGGAATGAGGGGATTTTGTCCTGACATGCCATTGGCAGAGCTGGGGCACTGGGCAGGGACCAGCCAGCATGGTGAGAGCATCGGACCCGGCAGGGGCGGCACCGTCAGCAGTGGGAGGCAGACAGGGCATCAGCACCACAGCAGTTCCCAGATCTCACTGATGTGCTTTCACACAGCAGGATGAGTTTTATCTAAGGAACAAAACTTTCACAGTGCTTTCAAGGCCCTAGACGGGACAGGAGGAGTCACCATCCCTGGATGTGTTTAAAAAAAGCCTGGATGTGGCACTGGGTGCCAGGGTTTAGTTGAGGTGTCAGAGAACGGGTTGGACTCGATGATCTTGAAGGTGTCTTCCAACCCAGTGATTCTGTGATTCTGTGAGGCCACAGCCCAGGGCAGACCCTCCTCAGCATGTCCCTCTCCAGAGTGGGAGCAGCAGAGACACCTCTCAGTGGGATCACAGGGGAATGGGGTGGTGGGACATCTCTGTCCTCTCCTTCTGCACAGCCCAAGGTCTCCATCCAAGAGCTTCACCCTGGGGGCACTCAGCTGGAACTTCCCACACCACACACAAACCACCTCTGCTTTCAGTCCCCGATGCCAGGATGAGGCCAGCCTCTCACATCCATCTGTCCAGCCATATCCAAAGAGGGCTGCATGGACACTCAGCTCTGACACCCATCCCACCTTTGGCCACCCCATCTCCAGGATGGAGAGCACAGCTGAGCAGAGCTGACCCACCCAGCACAACCCAGCCCTACCTGCTGGAAGAGCTCCTCCGCCCGCTGCTGTTGCTCTCCTCGGCCTAGGAGATCAAAACAGAAGAGCTGGTTAGGTTCAGAAGGACGAGGCTGCTCTCCTGCCCCCAAACTCAGGGTTCCCCAGAGCTGCACACACACCCTGTGCTCAGCTCTGAGCCCGGGGTGCCGGGGCTGGGCAGGGTCTGAGCCTCCCCAGCCCATCCCCACCCAAGTCTCAAGCAGTGATCCCTGGCATGCAGAGCCACGCCATTGCCAGGTGGGAAATCAGGAATGGCCAAATTGTCCAAATGTCCATGCAGGAATGGCCCCCTCCAGGCCCAACACCTCCCCTCGTTAGCCCCGTGCCCTAATTAGCCCCTGCAGGCCCTGGCAGGGCTGAGCAGGGAGGGCCCAGGGTCTCCTCTCGCCTCCTTCCCCAGCTCGCTGATGAGAGCCTTCCTTGGAAAGACAATATTATTCCAATCCCAGAAATTTTATTTCTGAATTTGTGCAAATACAAGTTAAAAGATATTAGCTGCATTTCACATTTTGTGCAAATGGCAGAAACAGGCAATTCATGTGCAGCAGGATGGGGGCCAGCCAACGATTTCGATAAAATAAACCCTTTTTTAATTTAAATGCTAATGCACTGAATTAAAATTTAATAACTGAGGAAATTGAAAAGCCGAGCAGGAATATTGGAAATAAATCCAAGCAGAAACAGCTGAAATTAAAAATTCTAGAGAGTGGGAGGATAGCAGCTAAGCTGTCTTATATGATTACATTTTTTTTTATATTTTTTTTTTTCAGAACGAAGGGGGGAAGGAAAAAAATCCTATCTTTGGCTGGCTGTAGGGCAGTAAATCGAGAGTGCTGTGATTTATTGCTCAATTTTCCTGAGGGAAAAAGGCTTTCTTTCATGCTGAAATATTTCATAAATTTCAAGCCAGCATAAATTCTTAATTTAAAAGTTATGGAGGTCACATTTAGTGCACTGGTGCAATTCTGAAATCTTAAAGGAATAGCAACCAAAAAAATTTGTAATTTGATTTTATTTTTTTTAATTCTTCATGTAAAATTTTCTTCAAAGGGATTGTCCAAGTTACACAAAGCAGAAACACAATCTGGCTTCTGAAAAGATATGAAATCCACTGGAATTGAAAAGATAAAAATCTAATTCAATTACAAAAAGGTATTTTACTATGATGGTGATGATGATGATGATGATTATTATTATTATTGTGAGCCACTTGAGGAATTTCTGTTAAAAAATTTCTTCTCTCCATTGCCTGGGAAAAGCCAGAAGGGAGGAGCTGACAATGTAATTGCTTCTGTTAGATCTCCAATCTTTTGTGAGCACTGATATGTTCATTTGTTATACAGCTGTTCAGCTACAGAAAGGATGTCAGAGCACCCATAATTCAAAGCAATCAATCAAAAATTAATGATTTGTCATGCTTACACAATGGAAAAAAAAGAAAAAAAAAAGCTTTATGGGTTCCGGCAACTGGTAGATTGCTCAAACCTTTGGGGCATTTTCTAGAAGATTAAATCTGTGTACAAAGAAAGGGGGGAAAAGGGGGAAAAGGAGACTTTATATAGAGCCAGGGCAGAAACCTTGTTGGGGTGCTGGGGATCCCAGAGATGGGCACCTCACAATTCCTGCCTGTACAAAGGCTTTTGTGCACAACCCAAGCTCACTCAACCCAAGAGCCACATCTTGGATCACAGAGAGCATGTGAGGCTCCTGCCATGAGAATTCCACAGGAAAACCACTTGCTGAATCATGGAACCATGGAATATCCTGAGCTGGAAGGATATTCTGATCCATGAGAATGATGGAACCCAGCCCTAGCCCCGCACAGACACCCCAACAATCCCCAGGGCTGGGGAGTTTCCTTATTTTGAAAGAAAAAATGAGAAAAAAAAGGGAACCACACCAGGTAAGGGCTCTGATCTCAAGGGTTTCACACAGCCAGGGTGCTCCTGGAGATGATCCATTAGACAAAAACACCAAGCTAAGCCTGAGAACAGATCAAGCTGCCTTAAATGTTTCTGGATGCTGAAATAAACAAATCCACAGAATCCCAGACTGGTTTGGGGTGGGAGGGACATTAAAGCCCATCCAGTGCCACCCCTGCCATGGGCAGGGACACCTCCCACTGTCCCAGGCTGCTCCCAGCCCATCCAGCCTGGCCTTGGGCACTGCCAGGGATCCAGGGGCAGCCACAGCTGCTCTGGGCACCCTGTGCCAGGGCCTGCCCACCCTCCCAGGAACAATTCCTAATTCCCAATATCCCATCCATCCCTGCCCTCTGGCAGTGGGAAGCCATTCCCTGTGTCCTGTCCCTCCATCCCTTGTCCCCAGTCCCTCTCCAGCTCTCCTGGAGCCCCTTTAGGCCCTGGATGGGGCTCTGAGGTATCTCTGGAACCTTCTCTGCTCCAGGTGAGCACCTCTAGGTCTCCCAGCCTGTTCCTTCAAAAACAAAATCCATTTAAACTATAACATTCCATCTAAATTCTAAAAAGTGGCATTTGAGGACTAAAATACCACGAGGAAGTGAAAGGGTGAAAGGCTGGAAATCCCTGCTTAACCAGAATGTGCCAAAACAGGTCAGAGCAGCCCCCAACAAAGTAACACCTCTGTGGACGGGAACAGAAATCTCCTGTGCTCATTTAGAATCTCCTGCACTCCCATTTACCCAAATAATTGATTTTAGTGATTTCCTAATTTCTAATTGAAAAAGGAGAGGAGCAGAATTTGCATCTGCTGATGAGCAGGGAGGCAGGATGTGGGGTGCTGGAAGAGGCTGGAGAATGTCACACAGTCTGCCCCATAAAATCATTTACAATTAAAATGTTATTCCCTAAAGTTGCTTTTCTACATATTGGGTGCATTTAGGGTAGTTTTGTTTAACTAATGCTAATAAATATCCTTTAAATGAAAATGCACACAAGCAGAATGTAGTTTCAGGCCATATGCTCCTCGAGTTGTAAGCAAAAAGTAAATCATGTGATAATTAAGAAATGTATCAGTCAACATCTCCTAACAGGATAACATGTCAAAAAATAGGAGTCTAAGCAGATGTAAAACTGACCTGAGAAATCCATGTTTATCGAGAGGGCTACACTATATTGGGAAAAAACCCCCAACATTTTAACAGTTACAGCAAAACAAAAAAATAACTTAAAGCAATAAAAATGTGAAATGAGATTTCAGAAGATTTAAGCACAGGCCTTCTGCCTGATCACTTACATTACGATTAGAAACAATTATTCAAATCACTTGGATTTGCATCCATGCTCGGATCAGCTCCCATGGATGGGATGGGCGCACCAGGGACACCCCTAAAGCACTGCCACAGCCTTCCCAGGCAGAAAAGGGGTTCAACCCATGTATTTATTTATTTATTCAGACACAGCCACCCGCTATGATTTGCCTCTGAATCCGATCCCAAAGAGAGAGGTCCCTAATTCTGCCTGGGGGTCACAGGAGGAGCAGACCCCACTCACCTCACTCCTCTCCCACAGCACCCTCCCTCTGCAGAGGAAAAAGGGCAGAGTTGTTTGTTTACCTGAGAAAAAAAAAGGAAAAAAACCAAATCCCCCACCCTGCTTCCCCAAATACCTTCCCAGAGACAGCTGAGTAATTTTTGTCGAAACACAAACCACAAATTCAATTTTGGAAGAAGCCAGCAGCACCCAGCATGGAAAATTTCACCCCAAATAATTAAAATTTGGCAAAGGGAGAAGCAACTGAAAACAGGTCTGACACAGGAATGTGCCATAAAAATAACTGCAGGCCTGCTACCTGTGCTGTCTGGGGTTATTAACTTCAGAGCCACAGAAAATGCAGGAAGTGTTTTTTTGGGTTTTTTTTTTTTTTTTCCTTTTTTTCCTTTTTTCTCTTCTTTAAACAAAGGGCAAGACACCGGCAGTTTCCTATTTAATTTTTATTAAATAGGAGGGGGAAAAACAGCAGAGCAGCTCCACATCACACCAAAACATCTGCAGAGCACAAGGACCCATAAATGTGCCCGTGCCCCTTTTTAATCTGGATTTCTGCTTCCTCCTGCCAGCACAGCGGATGCTGAGGAACCCCAAGCCCCGGATTTCCAAAGAAGGAAACAATGCTGAGCCCACAGCTGATCCAAGCAGAGCTGTGCTCCACACAACCATGGAATCCTTGAGGTTGGAAAAGCCCTCTGAGATCAGAGATAGTCCAGCTATTCCCCAGCACTGCCAAGGCCAGCACTAGCCCCTGTCCCCACGTGCCACATCCACACCGGAACATCTCCCTGTCCCCATGTGCCACATCCACACCGGAACATTTCCCTGTCCCCACGTGCCACATCCACACTGGAACATTTCCCTGTCCCCACGTGCCACATCCACACCAGAACATCTCCCTGTCCCCATGTGCCACATCCACACCGGAACATTTCCCTGTCCCCACGTGCCACATCCACACCAGAACATTTCCAGGGATGGTGACTCCACCACTGCCCCACACAGCTGTTCCCATGCCTGACCACGCTTTTCAAGAGGAAATTTTTCCTAATATCAAACCTACACCTTCCCTGGTGCAATTTAAGGCTGTTTCTTCTNCTCCAGCACAGCTCCAGGGACCACCCCTGTGTGACTGGTGACCACGCCTGGGCTCCAGCACAGCTCCAGGGACCACCCCTGTGTGACTGGTGACCACGCCTGGGCTCCAGCACAGCTCCAGGGACCACCCCTGTGTGACTGGTGACCACGCCTGGGCTCCAGCACAGCTCCAGGGACCACCCCTGTGTGACTGGTGACCACGCCTGGGCTCCAGCACAGCTCCAGGGACCATCCCTGTGTGACTGGTGACCACGCCTGGGCTCCAGCACAGCTTCAGGGACCATCCCTGTGTGACTGGTGCCCACACCTGGGCTCCAGCACAGCTCCAGGGACCATCCCTGTGTGACTGGTGACCACGCCTGGGCTCCAGCACAGCTCCAGGGACCATCCCTGTGTGACTGGTGCCCACACCTGGGCTCCAGCACAGCTCCAGGGACCACCCCTGTGTGACTGGTGACCACGCCTGGGCTCCAGCACAGCTCCAGGGACCACCCCTGTGTGACTGGTGACCACGCCTGGGCTCCAGCACAGCTTCAGGAAGGTCTCCAGTGCTCATTACTCCTGGCCATACCCATCACTCAGGCCAAGCTTCAAGAAGAGGTGCTTTAATGTTGAGACTTCCAGGCAAGTGCCTTCATGGGAAGGCACCAAGGTGATTGTGACCTACAGGGACACAGCCTGTCCCCAGCACCGCAGTGGTGACACACAGAACATCCCAGTGCTGGAGCCTGGGGACACAGGGAGCCCAGCACTTCCCACGTGGTGCCTCTGGCATTTCGTGTCTGGGGAGCATCTGAGCAGACCAAAATCCAGGTTTGGATTGAGGTTACTGAGCATCCACCTCAGCCCTATGAGCACCTCCACCACATGCAAATAAACAGCGGCTGGAGATGGTGGCTGAGCCTTAAACAAATCAGAGCAGTTTCTGGATGGGAACACAGCATCATCCCAGCCTGGCCACGGCCCTGGCCACATCCTCCTCCTGCAGGTGGCCACCACCCCAAGGAGGACACGTGTCCAGGGGGACAAGAAGCCAGGGAACACCACAGGGCTCCAGGACTGTGGGATCAGCACTCGGGCAGGGCCACCCAGCACCTTCCCCTGGAGCCCTGCGCTCCAGCCCCGGTCCAGCCACCCCAGGTGAAGGCAGGGCTGGCCCCAGTCCCACCTGGGTGTGGAGTGCCCCTGCTCCGCTGCCATCCCTGGGGATCATTAACAGCTGCCAACGTTCCTGAAGCCACAAGGTGCCCCCAATTACTAATTAATAAGAAACACTAATGACAAACCCAGTGAGGGGGTGGATCAGCCCAACACAAGGGTCAGCTGTGAGCACAAACTCCTACCGGGGAAGCCAAGATGGGAATGATCCCCTCTGCTCTGGCTGTGACACTTTAGACTCAGCCCGGGGGCCCTTGCTCTGCTGATTTCAATTCTCTTTGTATTGGCAGGAGAATTATTTTTCTTTTAAATTTTTCTTTTTGTTTTGTTTTGGTTTTCTGTTTTTGTTTTGGGTTTTGTTTTGGTTTGGTTTTGGTTGTTGGATTTTTTTTGTTTGGCCTTGCAAACTAGGTTCCCTCAGGCTTCTCCCCAGATTCTGGTCTGGTACAGAACAAGTTGCACTGTGGAGGTTAAAACTATAGGTAGGCAAACAATACTAATAAAAAAAATCACAAAGTCTAGAAATTCTTCTCATTTAGTTTCACTGGATTTACTTCTTGTCTACTGTTTATTGTCTCCCCATTTTATAACTTTCATTTCTTACCCTGGGTGTGCTGCCTGCATCCACCTCATTTCTGAGGTTCTGTAACCCAGAATTAAAAGTTCTTCTGGAGAGTTTTAAACAGAAAAGGTCAAATTTCTGCTGGAAAAGGCACACACGGGGCTGAAATTTAGGGGGAAACACCAAAATCAGCAAGGCAGGGAAGAACCCCCCACGATGGCCTGGCCTGGGTGGGTGCTGAGCCCCAGGAAATGGCACAATCCTGTCCCGGAGGACCCAGGTGTCCCTGTCACCCACTCCCACACTCCAGGTAGCCCCAGAAAGGTTTAAGGGCTGAGAGCAGTTGCCTCTGAGTCAAGGGAATATTCATATGAGTAATTTTATGAACTTGTTGAAAGTACTGGCAGAATTTGTGCTTTGAATTTCAGTTTTTCTCCCCTGGCAGCCTGGGGAGATTCAAGCAGCACATGCCAGCAGAAGTAACCGAAGAAAGGGAACATTAAATAAATTTTAACCTAGAACTACAAATGTTTAAACCAGTATTAAAAAGCTTCAACCTCATGTACTTTTGTTTTTCCCTGAAACAGTCGTGAAATTAAAATTATGAATAAATCAATGCAGCAAATTGGTCTGGATTTAAAGAGTTACTCCTTGATTATAAGCAACTGAAAAGTAATCAAAATATTTTTTCCATCTCCTGTTGCTCAGTGCTCTCCTTACTCTGTTCTTTATGAGAAAAATAATCAAATTGAGGGTGAAGAGGAGAAAAGGCATTACTGATTACTCTGAACTCTCAGATTATAAAAGCTGGAAAATAAGAGTGACCGGGCAAAACAACAGAATTATGTGCATTGAGCAGTTGTTTACAGATGGTATGAGTTTCCCAGCAAAAGAAACAGCTGGAAATATTTTTAAAGAATAAATGTATATAGAATGAAACCTTGGGGGGGAGGAAGGTATTGTTGTTTTTTACTTGGGGGGAGAAAAAAGGGGCGAAGGAGCCATGAGATAGCATTTCAGAAATTCACCCGTTTTTCCAGGCTTCCAATTTCACAGGAAACTCTCAGGAAATCAATTTTTAAAAAAATCCTGGGCACTTTTCCAAGTTGATAAAACAAACATATCTAGCAAGCTATGAATGCATACAGGGAAAAAAAAAATAAAATAGGACTTATTTATCCAGGGAATCCCAGTTTTGTTCAACACATTTTGTTTGGGAGTTCTGCACCTCTGGCCTCAGCCGTGGAACATCTGACGGGGCTGTGAGGGCTCCACTGCACACAGGGACTGCCAGGAACTTCCCCTGGCAGCTCCAGCCTTTCCCAGCCCCAGGCTGAAGGGATGGGTGGGAAAGAAGTGAAGTTGGGTTTTGGGGGAGCCACATCCCAAGCAGAGCGGGCTGGGAGCACAGGCACAGGTTCTGCTGTCCTGGGCTCATCCCAGCAATGTGGCCAAGGCAGGGATTCTCCTCTTTCCTCCCACCCTCCTGAGACCCCACCTGGAGCACTGTGCCCACCTCTGGGGTCCCTGCCACAGGGAAGTCCTGAATCCAGCCCAGAGGAGGCCATGGAGCTGCTCCAAGGGCTGGAGCCCCTCTGCTCTGGAGCCAGGCTGGGACAGCTGGGGGTGCTCACCTGGAGAGGAGAAGCTCCAGGGAGAGCTCAGAGCCCCTTGCAGGGCCTAAAGGGGCTCCAGGAGAGCTGGAGAGGGACTGGGGACAAGGGATGGAGGGACAGGACACAGGGAATGGCCCTGCCAGAGGGCAGGGATGGATGGGATATTGGGCAGGAATTGTTCCTGGGAGGGTGGGGAGGCCCTGGCACAGGGTGCCCAGAGCTGTGGCAGGATGGTGGAAGGTGTCCCTGCAGGAGATTGGAAGGATGTGATCCCTAAGGTCCCTCCCAATCCAAAGCACTCTGGGATTCAATTATTCCCTCACCACAGCTCAGCTGATGGGAGGCAGGCCAAGGAACCCCCTTCTCTTGCATGACCAGCTCCATGTACCCAGAGTGAGCCTGTGCAGCCCCACACGGGCAGGGCTGGGCATGGGCACAGCCCTGGAGCTCAGGGGTTTGCCTGAGGTGCAGCCCAGCCAGGAGAGGCCTGGAGCTCTCACAGAGGGGTGGCCAAACCCCAGCACACACAAAGAGGACACAACCAAGAACAGCCATGCCCTCAGCAGCCCACACACCTGGGAGCAGGACAAGTTCTGACAGCAGCATGGCCCAGCAGAGCCAGGCCCAGCAGAGCCAGGCCCAGCTGGACCTTGAGCTCCTGCAGAGACTCCAATCCCCCTCCCTGAGCCTTACAAAGGATCCTGAGAAAAAGCCAGCCAAGCCTGTGTGTAGAGGAAAATCCAGAGGCTCCCCTCTGCCCAGGGAAGCTCAGAGTGCCATTGGTGCTCCCAGCAGCACAGACACACGGATGGATCTCTGGGAACAGACCCAGCACAAGGAAAACTGAACCCCAGCCCCAGCTGGTGCCAAGCTCATGCTCAGAGGGCAGGCACTGGGGGGACATGCCATGGTGGATCTCAGAGCCACGAGGGGCTGCTGGGGAAGCACTTCTTGGAAGAAGCTTTGATGAGGCTGAGACTCTGCCCTTCAAACCTGCAGAGGCTGTGGAGTGTCCCCCAGGGAGCTGCTCCAGCTCCCAGCTCAGCCATTTGGGTGTCAGTGGGAGCCGTGGGACCCTTAGGCAGAACTGCACATTTTGAGGTTGGTTTTATCTCTTTTTTTGGTCAATTTTGAAGAACGCTTTAGGTCCCTCTGTAGCAAACAGCACTGCAGAGATGCAATGTGCTGCCAATGTTCAGCTTCAATCTGAGATAAGCAATGAAAATTTAAACACTTGAAGATTACAATTCAAGGCAGAAAATCTGATCTAGAATAGAAAAAGAAATGCATAATTTGATAAATATTGCAGTGAGAGGGTGGCAGGAACAGCACCATGAGGAAGTCCAGCCTCAGCCACGGATCCCCTCCAGGGCTGGCACACAAGGCCTCCTACCAATGCTTGTGGGAAAGGCTTTGCATTTGCAAAACATAAATTTTATCCTTGTAAAATATAGATTTTCTCCTAATTAAAAAAAATAAAAAATCCACGCATTTATAGACAGGCTGTGAGGTTGAAATGAAAATATTCTCCACTGGATGGGTAACTGTGGGACTTCACCTTCTCTCCTAGTTTTGTACGATTGGTTTGTTTAAATAGCATGAAATGGTGGTAATTTTACTTTGGAAAGGGAAAAAAAAGTCAAACCACATTGCTCTAAAAGTAAGAAAGGGGGAAGGCACACAAAGCTGGGTAATTTCTTTAAACTTAAAAAAGAGCAGTAATTACAGGGGGGAAATTCAGAAAGAGTTTAGTCTGCCTGGCTCCCTCAAAAACCAAAAAAATAAGAAAAAAAACAAGTAAAAAATAGTAAAAAGAGAAAAAAAAGAAGAAAGGGGAGGAAATTAAGTTGGAGAAAAAGCAGGCTGAAAGTAGAATTCTTAGAAATTCTGCTTGCAAAATAACTCCCATCAGCCAACCACAAATCCTATAAATATCACCAGATCGACTTCCCGAGCAGATCTAAATCACCAAACAAACAAACAAACCTCCAAGATTTAAAAAAAAGTTTAAAAAAAAAAAAAAAAAAGAAATCTAAATAAAAACTACCAAAAACCCCAGTAAGGCCAAGCTGGTGACCCCAAGGGAGGGTGGCTTTGCTGGCTTCCCAAGAACGATGGTGGTTTGGAAAGTAAAGAGGGAAAACAACATTTCCTGGTCCATTTGAGCTGTGAAAGCTGCAGCATCATCTCCCCCTGCCCTGACACCCCAAACACTGCCTCAGGGCAGAGGGAGAGCTGGGACCCTCAGCCCTCCTCCAGAACTCTCCACCCAGGCATGGCACTGGGAAGAGCAGGAGGTCACCAGGGACCATCGACCTGCTCTTTTTCACTCCCAAATCTCCACCTTTGAGCAATTGCTTGGGCTAAGGAAAGGGCTTTTCAAGCAGTTTGTGGGGGACAGACATCAATGGGACCAACCAGGGTGACTTTCCACTCTCCATCGTTCCTGCAGCTGAAACAAATGAGGGCACAGAGGTGCTGGGAAATTATTTCCAGCCCAAAGTGGAGCTGCAGTGAGATCATGGCATAGGTTGGTATCATTTCTGCTGCACCATTCACACAGCAGAGTAAGACACTAATTTTCAAAAACTGGGAGTGACACAGTCCCTGACATTTAAAATTTTCTGATTCATACACGCAAAATACATCCTATATGTATTTTTAAAGCAAGAACTGTAAGATGTGCTCAAAATCTAAATGAAGCATTTACAAGCCCCAGATTCTGTTTGACTCGAGCCTATGAAACCCAAATAGATATTCCTTATTTCCTGGGCAATAAAAAAAATTCAAATCAATCTATTTTTCTTCCGGCTCAGTCTGAAAAAGAATTTTTCAATTTTTCAGAGCTTCAGGAAAACCAAGAATATCAATTATTTGCACAGCCCTGCAGAGTGGACAGATTTGTCTCGGAAAACCTCCAATGAGATGCAAAAAAAGGTACAAATGTTCCTACAGGATCCCTTTTGGGGTTGAATTTTGCAGGCAGCAACATGAGCCCTCTGCCCACCTGCAGGCCAGCAGTTGCTGCAAACCCTGAGGAAGAAAAGCCAGAAAGTGCAGCTGGCTCCCCAGAATTCTGGTGCAGCCCAAGGGTCGTGTCAAAAGATGAGAGAGAAATCCCCAAGCCCACCATTAATGCCCAATTCTCAAATGGAATCTGGGGTTAGGGAGCACAGGCTGGTGCTGCCAGAGCTGGACACGGCTGGTTGGGTTTGCAAGCTGAGAAAGGAGCAATGAACTCATAGATTTGTGACCCTTTGGATGAACAAATATCAGGCCAAAGGCTGTTTCCTCCTCCAGATGCCCCCAGAGAGCCTCTGGACACCAGCCTGCTCCAGTGCCCTGGGAGCACCAACTGCAGCAGATGCTGGGCTGGCAAAAGATAAATGTGTGCCACATTCCACAGGTTCTTCTCAGAAAAGAAAAACTGATGCTCACCTACACTTCATTACAGACACCTTGGTGCTTTATCTGCCACCCAGCCCATGGATAACCTCAGCAGCCATGGATATTTTCTAGATGCATGTTTGTACCCAAGGTCCATGGTGTGACACCGACTTTGGGACAGGCTGAGAGCACAGAATCTCCACTGAATTACTCAAACATCTGAGAAATTCACCTAAGAATTGTTTTCTGCACTTAACACTCCAAGTGTGGATTCAATGTATGGGAAGCTGTGATAGTTCAAAGCACCTGTATAAAATGGGGGAATACTGGGGACTGTTCTCCAATCCTCAAATTCCACCCTGGGTAAGGGACATCTGCTTTGATGCACTTTGCCTCCACATGGTCCTAAACACAAAGGAGGGCACAAGATGTCCTTGAGTCCCATGGACAAGCTTTTCCCCGCCAGGACACACTGAACACCTGCCAGGACTGTGACTGAGCTGGGACTGGGGATAACTCAGGGTGTGACATTGGAAACAGTCCTGCTCTCCCATCGTGGGGCAGTGCTGGCTGGGCAGTGCTGGGTCCATAGCTGGGCTTGAAGATCTTAGGGGGCTTTTCCAACCAAAATGATTCCATGGTTCTGTGGTGATTAACAGACATGCAATAGGTGCTGCTCAAACAAGACCAACATCCATCCATCCATCCATCCATCCAT
>VYZP01035427.1:0-17274 GCA_013400635.1 Hypocryptadius cinnamomeus | reverse complement strand
GGATTCTGCCCCTGTGCCCTGTGCTCAGGTGAGACCCCACCTGCAGAGCTGCCCCAGCCCTCGGCCCAGTACAGTAAGGACCTGGAGCTGCTGGAGAGATCCAGAGGAGCTGCTCCAAGAGCTGGAGCCCCTCTGCTCTGGAGCCACACTGGGGGAGCTGGGGGGGCTCACCTGGAGAAGAGAAGGCTCCAGAGAGACCTTATTATGGCTCTTAATGGGGGTTTATAAGGAAAAATGGGGACAGAATTTTTAGCAATGCAGTAGTGACAGGACAAGAGGAGATGGTTTTAAACTAAAAGAGTGGAGATTTTGATTAGATATAAGGGAGATGTTTTTTACAATGTGGGTGGTAAAACACTGGCAGAGGCTGCCCAGAGGAGCTGTGGCTGCCCCCGGATCCCTGGAAGTGTCCAAGGCCAGGCTGGACAGGGCTTGGAGCAGCCTGGGACAGTGGAAGGTGTCCCTGCTCACTGCAGGGGGGCTGGAACAAGATGGGTTTTAAAGGTCCTTTCCCAAATTATTCTATTCTATTCTATTCTATTCTATTCTATTCTATTCTATTCTATTCTATTCTATTCTATTCTATTCCATTCCATTCCATTCCATTCCATTCCATTCCATTCCATTCCACAAAGGACAGCAGAGTCGACAGCTCTTTGGCCCTGTGCTGCACCCTCAGCCTTTCACCAGCTCACCTCAGAAGGTCAGGCTCCAGCCAAGCACTTGGCTGCCCCAGCAAGATGCCAAAGCAGCTCCTTGGCTCCAAGCTGAGGGGCTTCACAAAACTTTGTGCCTTGCAGACAGATTTTTGTGGATGTTGAGTACTCTGCACAAAACCACAGCAGTTATCCATCCCCACAGCAGTTTTCCAGCTCCGCAGCAGTTTTCCTGCTCTACAGCAGTTTTCCTGCTCGCTGCCACGAGGGCACATCCATCCTTGGGCTCCTGGAGGAGCCTGCCAGCCTTGGCACAGCCCCACTGCAGTAATTCCATCAGTGCCCCTTCCCAGCACTCACTGTCCCGCTCGCACACAGCCTCACAGTTGGCCTCTGGTGAGTAATTGCAGAGGTAATAAAAAAGAGAAAACCCTATCAGGCCACAGCTACACAGCCAAATATGAAGTGGACACACTCTAGAGTCTCCTGGGATGCCCCAAAATTTGTAGGGTTCAGAAAAAGGACATTCAGAAGGTAAAACCCCCACAGTGCCCGTGAGGCTCTTAAATGTGACCTCCAGGCTTCCCTGCAGCCTCTAATGGGCCAACTCTGCACTCTGCACAAATTATCGTGAGTATCAAAAATATCTTTACAACAGAGCTTTTATTTCCATATATCTGAAGCTGCTTTCCCCTTTTGTTTCTTCTCTAAACCGGTTAAAATGAGCATTAAGGGATATAATTATGTTGTTAGCTTAATTGCCTACTTAAAGCAGAATCTACAGGGGTTTAATGCAAGATTTGAAAACGGGGGGAAAAAGGAAATTGGGATATTAATGGATACAATTTTTAAAAGGAACCTCTTCTGGGGAAAAGTGAGTTTGGGGCACGGGACAGAGCGTGAGGAGGGAGGAGGTGGAATCAGGCCCCATCAGTTTCTGCCATAAGGTTTTGTCAAAATGCAAACTGCTGGCCCATTCCTTCTCCAGCAGTCTAATTTTGGAGAATTTGACCTAATTAATCATTAACCACCACACACAAAAAAAGTATCCCTCCTTCAGCGTGAAACCTTAATGCTATTCTTGGAGTGACACACTTAAGGCCAGGACAGAGGTTGGCATCTGGAACATACCTGACACTGAAGGACCAATTCAGCTGAGAGAACTCTTGCACTCAAATCACCCAGCAGACGAACAACCACTTCCATAGGCAGAGGAACACAGGATGGGAGAAAACAATTAGTGCCCAAGCCTTACTGAGGTAACTGCTGTCTGGAAAAGCCATCGGTGTCCGTAGGGATGCTCATCATCCCTATGAGCCAACCCCGCGCCACGGCTCCTGCACAGCCCTGCTTTTGGATCTGTGCAGAAACCACAGCTTTTATGCCAGAAACAAGCACAGGGCAAAGCCTGCAGAGCAGACCAGGGCACTCTCAGAGGCTGAAGCACCAGCCCCATGTTGTCAGTCGTGCCACCACTTCCCTGCTGTTCCCAATGGCACTCCATGACTCTGGATGTGGAGAGACTGGAGGCATCAGCCAAAGTCTCTTCAGTGCCCTAAATGCCTCCAACTTCTACAGCTTCTCCTGTGTTCCCACAGTCACCATGGCTGGTGCTGTCTCTGATGTCCCAGCAACAGAGATGCTGCTCCTTGAGCACCTTTGGTCTCCTCTAACTAAACCCTAGAGATTTATCCTCAGCAGCAACAGGGCTTGTCAGACCCGGAATTAACTCAGTGACACCTTCCTGTCCCTGGTTCTGCTGCTCTGTATCATGTACAGATCCAACCAGAGCTACATCCCACACCTGGAACCTCCAGTTTGACTCACAAACTTGCTTTCTGCAGGCTTTTGATGACCTTCCCCCTGTCCAGTGTTCACCATGAAGCTGGGGTGTACAGAGGACACAAAATTTGTGGGAAACCCCCACTACCACCCCTTTCCAAGGTTTCACTGCCTGTATGACCCAGCAAGGGAAAACAGCCACAAAAATCAAAAAAATACAGGTGGGAAACACCGTTCTGCTCCTGCAGAGATGGAGTAAAGCTTCATCCACAGCATTTGCTCCAATATACCCATGCAGCAAAACCCAGCACCACCAAGGCCCTGTTTCTCCAGGAAGAGAAACAAAATGCTGATCACAGAAGAGATACTTCACACCCAAAACAAGAGCCCTCCCAGGGTCTCCTCCCTCACTTGCCTCCTAAAACCTGATTAAAATAAATTTTTAAATATCTAAGAATTTTTTCTGTATTTATTATATTATCCAAATATTAAATATCCAGTGTGCTATTTCAAATATATGATATATTGTATTATATAATATATAACACATATAATAAAACCATTTCTATTAAATATATGTATTTGAAATCTTTAAGAGAACTAGTTCCTGTGATAAGCAGCTGTTTGCCTCCAGCCCTTTTGCCAGCCCTGCACAAAGACTATTGCTGGGATTTCGGAGGCTGCTGGTGTTTGATGTGTCCACACAAGGGAACATCTCACAATCCCAGATAAATTATTGGTGTACTTGAAAAAAATCAGAGAATTAATGTATTTCAGGGTCTCCTTGGAAACATAGAGAAAACGTGCATTGTTACAAAGTTGGATGTTATTAGCAGGAATATGTATAGCACAAATTAAGGACTTCAGAGGAGAAGCCACCTTGGATCGTTTGATTAATACAGTAAGTACTTCCTATACCAACATAAGTGGATTTCAAACAACTTGAACTCAACATAATTAGATAGATTAATAAAGCAACAGAATTAAGGCATTAGGTTGAAAGGAAAAACGTGAAAGAATCTGGAAATTAGCAGATAAAGTGAGAGAAAGTAAACAAGGGAAGGCATCAACCCACAGCAGGTAAATCCTGCGGAGTCTGACGGACCATGGTCAGCACCAGCAGGTAATTCCAGGATTAAAAACCCATCCTGGAAACAGAACCTCATGCAGGGTTTACATTAAAACCAACACTGAAAAAATAACACTGTTGCAAAATCAGAAAGTCAGAAACTGCCAAAAAATTTGGGTGGAATGTACCTTGTGTGACATGCCACCAGCCCTGAGATACCACCAGCCCTGTGGTGCCACCAGCCTGCCCTGTGCTCTGACCCTGAGGTGGTGAACACACATCACTCCTTCCATGGGACCTTCAATGTGTCAAGCATTCCATCTGATTTAGATAAAAATTAAAATAAGGGGGGAAAAAATTAAAATTTCTAGCAGCCAGACTGACTTGGCTGGGCTCTGTCAGGCCCCCAATTTATTTATTTTTTTTTTATTTAGAGTTAGAATTTTTAGAATATTTTCTGGAAATTATTATTTTCTCTTTTTTTTCTGGCTGGCTTTTTCCCCCTCCCATATTTATACTATCCTTGCTCCCTGGGTTTGGGTAGGGATGCTCAACACCTCCTAAGGCTCAGCTGAGCATTCACACCTCAGACACTTCCTGAGGTGAGTAACTCAGCTGGATCAGGGTGTTTTTCCTCAGTGCCACATCCCTGAAACATAAAAAGTTCTCCCAGTTTCCCACCTGACACCAACCGTGGTTCTCCTTCCCTAAAGCAAAGAGCTCAGTGATGGTGCCAGCCCCAAACCCCTGGGACATTTAACCACATTTAGGAGGGAAGGACTCAAACCCACAACAATTCCTAAAGATCAGGAAAATGAAGGAAATCCCCTCTTAGGGCTCAGAAAAGCTGGGTTCCTCCCCATATCCATAAATTTTTGGGCTCACTTTGGGCAAACCCTCCTTCCTCTGAGCCCATTCAGCAGCCAGGCCAGTGAGAGTTTTTGCTGCAGCTTCTTCAAACAAATGTCTCCCTTAGGCAGACACCTGGCTTGGAATATTTCAGTCCAAACACTTAAATAAGTTTTGGCAGAGTTAGAAAGAGTCAGAGGCAGGGGCTGGTTGGAGCTGGGCAATCCTCACCAGTGGTGCTGCTGCCAGCACCACCCCACTGAGGCACAGGCCAAAATGAAAATAAATTTTAAAAACAGTAAAAAATAGGAAAAAAACCATCTGAATGAGTCATTGTTTGTCATAGGAGAGGAGGAATTGGGATTTTTTGTCTTTGTTTGGGAGGGGGTGGTGCAATGGAGATACTGAAGGAAAAAAGGTTGTTTTGTTTTGCTTTGTTTTATAGCAATATCACAGGAAAAGTCTTGTTGGGAGATTAAGTTGTGCTATTAATGACGAGCAAAATGGCTGTCAGCTCCTGCCTGGGGAGGGAACACACCAGGAGCTTTATTATGCACAAAAATAGAGCAGGGCCTCCCACCACAGCCAGCCCAGGGCTCTCTACAGCCTCACCAAGGAGGAACCCAGAGCTGGAACAGGAACCCAGAGCTGGAACAGGAACCCAGGGCTGGAACAGGAACCCAAAGCTGGAACAGGAACCCAGGGCTGGAACAGCAACCCAGGGCTGGAACAGGAACCCAGGGCTGGAACAGGAACCCAGAACTGGAACAGGAACCCAGGGCTGGAGAGGGCACCCAGGGCTGGAACAGGAACCCGGGGTTGGCACATCCCTGAGCCCTGGAGCAGGAACCCAGCACAGAGGGGGCACCCAGCAGTGCAGCAGCACCCAGCACTGGGCCAGACCCCTGCCCCCATCTCCTGCCCCCTGCCATGCCTTCAGCCAAAGCCAGCCCAGGGCTGCACAGGTGAGGGGTTAATCCCAGCTGAGGCGCTGAGGGCGGCACAGCTGGTGCCGCTGGCACGGATGGCACAAACCAACTCCAAATGGGCCTTTATCCTGCTGTTCATAGAAAGTTTCATCCTTTTTTGATGAAATGAAGAAGAAATAACATCAATGAGTCCTGGCCATATCACGTGCCTGGTGGCCTTGTGGAATCACAGCAAGTTCCACCCATTTCTTTTCAAACAGAACTAAGAAATAAATATAAAGCAGCACTAAGCCATGTCCTCCTCAACACTGCTGTCAGCAGGACAGAAAGCAAAGGCTTTGGGACAATGAGGAAGTTGGGAAAAATTTTAACAACCAGCACCAGTCAAACCCATGTCCCAGCAAGCTCCACTCCCAGGCAGCCACCACACAGGTGCTGCCCAAATCCCATCCCAAGGCCAGCACATTTGAATTTTGTGAAAGACTTTAATACCTCATGCTCATAAAGACTTGCACTAATTTTTTTTTTTTTTTAAAGAAAACACTTAGGAACTCTTTTAGGGCTTTTTTCGGTAGTTCCTATTAATATTTTAGCAAATACACTAAAATAAGTGACCAGGAGCATCAGCTCTGTGGAATATCCATCCACATGTGGATTCCCTGACTGACACCTGAGGCAGAAGTGCAGAGCTGCTCGAGGGAGAAATCCTGCTCTGCCTGATGGGAGAGAAGAGGGCCCAGTCCCTGCCCAGGGCCCTGTCTTGTCCCCATCCAGGTCCAAGCCAGCTTTGGGGACCCCTGTGCATGCCAAGAGTGGATCGTTTTCCAGCAGCTCTTGCCAGCACCACAGGAATACCAATGTCATGAATCGTGTCCTTCCTTATAATGAAAGAATTAAACATAAAATTTTAACAGTGAATTTCTTGACCTACACAAGGAGAACTCCCCATGGCAGACAATGCTGTAAAAAAGGCTGTGGAGCCAGCACCACTCATCATTATATTATTTTAAATTTCCTCTTGCATTGCCACCAATAACCTGAATATTAAGGTGACCTTCCAGCAGTTTTTGAATCAAAATGGCACTGAAATGGCATCAAAATTGTTTTCTTTTTTTTTTTTTTCACAAAACATTTTCGTGGTGCATCATGGGCTTGATTTTGTTTTGATTTTTTTGTTTTCAAGAGGAACTAATCCTTGGAGCCTCCCTCCCAAGGCAGCAATAGTTAAGCCCGTGCTAATAGAAGTGCAAATCAAGACTGGGCCAAGCAACATAATTGCTTTCCAGACGGGTGAACTGCTGCCGATGGAGCAGCCCATCTGCTGAGAAAACGAGCGCAACAACTGCTCCAATTTTTTTTTTTTTTTCCAAGCAAAGGTGCAGCAACAAACCCACAAAATAGGTTTTGCTTCCAGCAGCCAGCACCTCCGAGCCATTTTTATAATCCTTGTTTTTCTTAGATTATCCCAGTGTGGTTTTCCCGTTTCCTTGTTGAGCACTATTTAACCAGCACTAAAGTCTGCAATCATTAAACCACGCGACACGGAGCCGGCTGGCCAGCAGGAACGGCCAGGAGCAGCAGCCAGGCATCGCTGGAATAACTGCCTTGTTGGCAAATCGATACAAATAAAAGGGCCTTTGGGGTGTCAGCTGAAGGCACTGCTGGGTGGGTGCCCCAGGGGCTGGGTCCTGCATGGGAAGGTGGCTGAGCTGCCCTGGGTCTCCACCTCAGGTTCCTGCACCCTCCAAGAGCATCAAGAGCATGTCGATATGTAAGAAATAAATAATTATAAGCATCTTTTAGCAATGACCAATTTATTTAATAAATAAAAAGCATCTGCTTGGAGGCCTGGGCCTCCGGGCTGGGGTTTCTCTCCCTTGTGAAAAGCAGACGTGCAAGGACCAAAGCCTGGCTTTAAATGAAATCCTACAAGTGAAGGCATCCAGGCCTTGCCCTCCATCCACCTGCTGCTGTGCCACCCCAGATGCCACCACCTGGGCTGAGCTCCCCAGTTCCTCCAAATCCTGTCCCATTCAGATTCTGTGAATCTGCACAGAGGACCAGAGCCCACCCTGCTGGTTTTGGGAGCAAGGTGGGTCAGCCCCAAGGCCTTGGACTCCCCCAGAGCTGTTTCCTGTGCTGGGATGTGGGATGCGCTCCAGGACAGGGCTCCTTGCCCAGGTTCAGCTCTGTGCTCACTCAGGCATTCACTGAGCCCAGTCAGGAGCAGTCCCAGGCAATCATTAACCAGCACCCACCTGCCTCACCAAAATCAGGTGAAAGAACACCCTTGAGGAACCTGCACCGCTCACCAGCCCCGAGAGGCTCTGATTTACTGATAAGGGGCCCATTCCCATGGAAAAACCCAGGCACAAACACTGCCTGCTCCTGAATTTAAAAGATGTGCTGGAGGCAAGAGGTGAGAGCTGCCACAGCCTGGGCTGCTGCCCTGCTGACTGTCCCTGTACCACCACTCCCTGCTGACTGTCCCTGTACCACCATTCCCTGGTGACTGTCCCTGTGCCACCCCTGCCCTGCTGACTGTCCCTGTGCCACTCTGCCCTGCTGACTGTCCCTGTGCCACTCCTGCCCTGCTGACTGTCCCTGTGCCACTCTGCCCTGGTGACTGTCCCTGTGCCACCCCTGTCCTGCTGACTGTCCCTGTGCCACCCCTGCCCTGCTGACTGTCCCTGTGCCACTCTGCCCTGCTGACTGACTGTCCCTGTGCCATGGCTCACCCACAGGGAGCAGAGCATTCCCCAGCCATGGGTTCCTGGGCACCAAGCTGCATCTCCCCTTTGATCAACCCATCCTTCCTCTGCACTGGTATTTGCACCCCACAGCTCCAGAGTCCCCCAAGATTGGAAAGTCAGAGACCCCTTGGCTTTTACTGAAGAAAATATCATGGAATCACAGACTGGTTTGGTTTGGAAAGGACATTAAACATCATCCAGTGCCACCCCTGCCATGGGCAGGGACACCTTGCACTGTCCCAGGCTGCTCCAAGCCCCAATGTCCAACCCTTCCAGGGATCCAGGCGCAGCCACAGCTGCTCTGGGCACCCTGTGCCAGGGCCTGCCCACCCTCCCAGGGGACAATTCCTCCCAGGTATCCCACCCATCCCTGCCCTCTGGCAGTGAGAAGCCATTCCCTGTGTCTTGTCCTTCCATCCCTTGTCCCCAGTCCCTCTCCAGCTCTCCTGGAGCCTTCTCCCCTCCAGGTGAGCACACACAGCTGTCCCAGCCTGGCTCCAGCCCTGCACTCAGGTATCTCATTTTTAGAACTTTTCATCATCACTCTGCATGCCTGCACAGAAACCAGTTCTGAAACGGAGTGGAAAATACAACTACGATGAAACCACCAATTTTGATGTCTTGCTTTCAGTGGAATAAAGCCCAAAATGGAGGCTTTGCAATTGCTCAAATACAGAATTTAAGTTCCCAAGAGATTATTAATTTTTGTTATTAAAAATAAAAATATATCAGAGTTATTTTGTAATGAAAATCTTGAACATCCAAACTAAGTCAAAAGTTAAACATGCCACTGCCAAACTTCTGCGAGGCTCAAGAACTATTTAAAGAAAAGATTTCATAAACCAGACAAAACTCCAAACAACCTACAGGCCATGATAACCAACATCCAACAGCAAGACTTCTTTTGCTATGTGTAAATTTCTAATTATAACCACACACAAAAAAATTCCTTCCAAATCCAGTCGGAATCTTTCCCACCTTGTCCCTAGAGACCAGATTTACCCAATCCCGTTTTTAAGAATTGTTTCCATATGTTAATTATTTCCTGTAAAAGATTAACTCCTTTCTCTTTTGTGTCAAATCTATATGAAGGCCTCAAGTTCAGCCTCAGCTGAGCACCAAATTATGGGACTTTTCCATGTTTCAGGCCCAAAATAGATGCTGAAAAAGCAAAACATAAACTTGAGCAAACTCCTACCCAGCCAGGGCTGTCCCCATCAGCCACTGCACGATGGAGCAAAAGTCTATTTAAATGTTCAGCTGGGACAAGGAGGAACATCCAGGTGTTCACTGATGCCCACAAAGAGGAGGATGTGAGAACCTTACTACAAAAAGCAAATAGTCTCTTTAATTTAGTTCCATTGCAGGCCCAGACCATTCAGGCACCTTCTGGAGGATTCATCTCATTCCCCACCTCTCGTGCCTTGTCCTTCACTCCATGGAAGCTGCTCTCCAAACCCAAGCACTCCCTCCAAGCTGGTGCTGCTCCAGAAACATGTCCTCCAGCACCCTGATCAAACCAGGTGGGTTTTCCTCACCCACCCAACTGGGTATTCATGTCTTTCTTTAATTTCCTTTTTTTGGTGGTCTTTTATCTCCATCCCGAAGGGCAAAAGTGACCCCAAGTCCTCCTGCCTACTGAGAGATGGGGACTGGAGAGGGGCATTGCTGGATTCTTCTCCCAGCAGCGGGGAAGGGCTCAGCTGCCCCCAGCCCCATAAACTCAAAGCAATCCATAAGAGTGTTTGCTTTGTCAGTATGAAAGTGCAGCATAAAGCCTTCAGGCACCAGTTAAATCTCGACATCGCTGTATTTATAGTTATGAATAATAAGAGCTTTTCCCCAGCACTACAGCAGCAAGACATAATTCAACAGAAATTCAATTTTTAAAGGATGATGAATTGTGATACACTGAGATTTTTATGCTCCTATGACTATTAAGAAGTCCATGATATTCATTTTAGTAAAGTAAAAATTGAATAGGGCAAAGTATTGTTCACGACTCAGGTAAGAGCACCAGTCCCAGCATCTGTGCTGATCTCCATCTGCACTGGAGGGGATGGGCCAGCTCAGATCCCTCCTGGGCTCCTTCATTGTTGGTGTCGAGCTCCTTCCAGAGTCTGGGAATCCCAGAGCACCAGCACCTTCCTGAGCAGCTCCCACGAGAGGCCCCCGCCGCTCTCCTGCGTCACACCACACCACACTGATGTTGCAACTCTCCTTTTCCTGAATTCTTCTGCATTTCTCCCTCTGATTCATCCAAAAAATGCTCAAGTCTGGTTTTAAAGCCTTCTCCAAGCTCTTCATCACCTATCCCATCTTCCTGGCAATGTCCCAAGGAGCCTGACAGTAACTCCTACACAGACTGTGCTGCTGGACACAGATCTGAGCTCTGACCTGCTGCTCCTCGAGAGCCACACCCAAGTTTGCCCAGTGAGGATTTTGTGTTTGCTCACTCGGGGTGCCTGAAGTGCCTCTTCTCACACCAAGCACTGCTGCTCCTCTGCAGCCCCAAACGTCCCCCTTTGGTTCTGTCTCTCCAGCCCATGAGTCAATGATCTTCTCCTTTAAAGCATCACCAGAATCCACTCGTGAGACTTTGTCCCCTGGGCACAGAGGGACAACGAGGACACCTGGCAGCAGCAGAGATGATGCCCTGACTGTGGCAGTGCTGTCCTCAGCTGAAAGGCAGAGAGAGGCAGAGAAATTCTGAAATGAGCGATTACAGCCCATCCCATGCGTGAGGATGCTTCTGCTTAATTTGATCAGCTGGGGCCTGGCTTTTCCCCTAAACTACAGGGGTTTCTCTCTAATAAAAGCCTTCTACCCGAGCTCTATTAACCACAGAGGTTTTCAGCATCCAAATAAAGATGTTTTAAATTTCTGATGCTCTTACCATCACTGATCTCTAGCAGCAGGCTCCAGATCTACAGCACTGTATGTGATTTTAAAGGGGCTTATTCACCAAGTTTCATTTTACCCATAAAGGCAACAAAAGATTTCAGCCCAATGCATGGAAAACAAATGCTTATTCACAGGCCCTCACACACTGGCTTCTACTTCAGCCTGGCCCCCCACTGCCAAGCTCTTTGGTGCCTTAGGGTCTCACTAAAATCTAGAATCAGGCCCTGGACTGACTCCTGGCACACTTACAGCCTGGCTTAGGGGCAGCTGCTCACCATGGACCTACAAGGACACACACACCCCCCTGCAGGACCTGGACCCCAGCACGGGAACTGTCACATCTCACTCCCCAGCACGCAGCAGACCCAGCCCTCCAGCCCCTCCACAGCTCAGCATCTGCCACGGGCAGCACACACAGACAGGACAAGCCCAAAATACCCTCAGGGCAACAGCAAACAGGCTAAATGAGAAGCCTGATGAGCTTCTCATCTCCAGCTTCTCATCTTCCTCCCAACCACAACCATAACCATGGGGTCCCCCCTGCCCACCCTCTCCTCCTCCTGCCCCAGAGCTCAGGGCACACACAGGTCTCTCTACCTCCAGCATTCCCTGACTCCCAAAGCCATTCAGACACACTCAGAGTCTCCTATTCCCCTCTAAATCTTGAGGCTTTTCAGCTTATCAAGTTTTCCATTTGACTTCAGTGGTCTTTGGAGAAGGCTCCTGAGCCCCTTAAGGATGCTCTAAGGCAGAGGCAGCACTGGGCTAACACAACCTTTTGTAGCATCCGCTGGTGTGACCACAGGATGCCCCGGGACCAGCGACACCCAGGGGATGTGGGACTGTCCCTGCTCGGGTCAGACATCACCCACCAGCTCTGACACGTCCTTCTCCCCAGGCAACCACTGCAAGGGCTGCCAAGAGAGGCAACTGGCTCCTGAATGCCAGAGCCAGAGGGGAAAATGCATTGTGGAGGGACGATCCACTGTCAGTCATCCCTCTGATGGGTGCTGCCAGCACAGCTGCAGGTGGTGCCTCATTCCTGGGCACCCAAACCCCATCCCGAGACACTGCGGTGACACCACAGAGACACCATAGTGACACCACAGTGATGCTGCAGTGACACCGTGGTGACACCACAGTGACGCTGCAGTGACACCATGGTGACACCACAGTGACATCACAGTGACACCGCAGTGACACCATGGTGACACCACAGTGACATCACAGTGACACCACAGTGACACCACGGTGACACCACAGTGACACCGCAGTGACACCATGGTGACACCACAGTGACACCGCAGTGACACCAGCACATCAGCATTTGATGGGCATGGCGCAGCAGGGGCTGATCCATCCATGGAACAGCCACAGCACTGTGCAGCTGGGGGACCTCATCCCTCCACTGCCCCTGAACTATTCCCAGGTCCAGGTCCCTCTCCCCAGGTCCCTGTGAGACTCCCAAACAAGGACTGGGCTTTGGATAAACGTCCCTGCTGTGTCCTGCCCCACCAGATGTCAGCAGGTCAGGCCACAAGGGACAATAAGATGGATTTTTAACAGAGCTTCCCAACACCTCCCCGCTCAGCCTCTCTCTGCCAGCACCACGTGGCACTGTCCTCCCTAACAAAAAATACAACTATGATGAAATGGCACTGACTGTGTGACACTGCCAGACAAAAGAGAGAAACTCCAATGCTCATGGCAGATACAACCACCCACCTCACACAGAGAAACACAGGGAAAGGTTTCAAATGAATTTTTCTGCGGGTGGGAACACCTAAGCAAACCTGGATGAAAATGGTGCGGCAAGAAATTCAGCCTGGATGTCTTTATATGGGAAAGAAGAAAGAAAACCAGCCTTGTCAAACAGACTTTGAGTTACTTCCTGATAAGATTTATGGGTTTGGTTGAGAAAGATAACTGCTTTAGCATAAGAGTCTTAGATTTTTGCACAGCTTACTATTGCACAAGATGTTGACTCAAAAAAATGAAAATGAAAAATATTATAAATGAAATAAATGAAAAAAAAAAGCCCTAAAACAGAAATCAATGTAGACACATACTAAGTGGATTAAAAAACAGCTATCTGATAAATTTTGAAAACCAACTGTAATGAGAGAATCCTCATTTCTTCCAAGAGAAAGCAGTCCCTGAAAGGATTCAATATCTATCACTGATTTACAAGCAGCTAGAAAATCATTTGCAGTCATGTTTGTAGAGAACATAAAATTAAAAATTAGTTGCACATAATTAAAGAGGACAGGTCACTAATACAATGCCATCTGGATCGATGGGTGTGCTGCATCCATTTAAACAAGATGCATTTTTAAGCAGCCAAACTGTGCAAGTAGGAAATAACCAAACCCCAAACTAACAAGCAGCAGGACATTATCCTGGAGAAAGGGCTGGAAGACACTTATGACACTTAGGGAGGGGCACTCCCATTGCCCCTGAGAGGCCACAGAGGAGGCCAGGGGTGTTCCCTGAGGATGAGGAGGCTGTTCAGTGTGCTGACATCTTTATTTTGTGCTGTTTCCATTTTACATGCAACAAATTCACCCAGGATGCGAAAGGAAGAGGCTCCTCACGTCCTACAGCAGAATGTGCCATGTGCCCATCCCTCCTCACAGGCTGTGACAGGCCTGGATGATGAGGAGCCCTTCCAGGCTGGACAGGCGGCCAGAGCACTGTCAGGACTCCCTGGTGCTGCTCAGGCTCTGAAGTCAGCCCCCATTTCCTCCAGCCTGCCTGGCCTGGGTGACTGCAGTCCAAGAGCCTGTTTATTTTTGCTGAATTAGTCAGATGGGTTCCTGTCAAAAACAAAGCTCACTCTCCAGCATATCTGATCACATCTAACAAAAATCTGCATAGCTTGGACCCAGAGATCCTGACTTACAGCTGCAAAACCCAAGAAAAGAAAGAAAGAATGAGGCAGCAATTATTTTCTTCCCACTTTACGCCTTATAAACCCCTTTTCCTCCCTGGCTGCCCAATTTATTTTTGATGACTGCCCTCGACGGCAGCTCCAGAAATCAAACACTTAACCTCTGCAAGTTACTTCCCTTAATGAATACACAGCAGTTTGCTATTCATTACAGCCAGAAGGAAAAGCCAAATCTGTTTGTGCTGCATTAGCCAGCAGGGCTGTTAAACCCAGCATGGACAGTAGCCATGGCGACCCCCTCGGCAAGCAACACCGGACCTTTCCAAAGGCTATTGTCAGTGCTCAAAACATAAAATAAAAGCAACTTTTTATTATTACTGTTAGTGTAATTTATTGCTAGTTTGGAAGAGAATTCACCATCTGTGAAAGATGGCAGCCTGGCAGCACCAAAGGAGCTCACCCACAGACTGAAGATAAAATACCCAAGGTGTTGAGAGTTTACTGCAGGGTACCTGAGCTCTGACCTGGAAACAGCCACCTTTATAATGACACATGATCATGATTATAATTGATTTATATTATAATTGATCTCCGGGCACACCAAAACCCCTGGCACTCTGCTAAGTGCATTGCCTGATGCTCCACTGTTTATCTCCAGCACAAAACCCCACTCAGGTGTACCAGGACAAAGCCATCCTAAAGCTAACACGGTGATGTTTTTCTGTCTCTAAAGAGGAGAAGGACAAGGTAAAGGATGAGTGCTTCTATGGCAAGATGGCTCCAGAGGCTGAAGTAAACCTCCCTCACTCACTGTAAGCACTCAAAGCTATGAGAAACACCAACCAAAATGTCTGAAACATCATGCTGTCTCCCAAACACCAGTTAATATTGACAATTTTCATGTGAGCTGATAAGTAATTTCTCTTCATTTCTTCAGCTGGAAAATCTAAGACAGATCATATAACCTGCTCAGAGCCACAGAAGAAGATTTTGTGAGAACCAGACACTTATGTCTTGAATTTCAGTATTGCTTTGTATTCATAAAACCATTCCTTTGTTTTGGAGAGGATATCTAAGTGCCAAGGGTCATCCTCAGACTCTTCTGGATAGTCAAAACATCAAAAAGCAGACAGAGACAACCTGGCCAGTGAAAGGAACAATGCTAAGGGCTCTCGAAACCACTCATTGCCAGTGCACTTATGATTAAAGGAAAGCAGGGTCATTTGATTGCTTTTCAAAGCTAAGAAGGTTATTCCAGGATGGAGAGATCCAGGCAGTGAGCTGCCATTACCCAGGGAGTGTTTATACAGATTGACACACGTGTGACTGCAACAAATAACCAGGGACTGCTCTCTGGGGTCTTTTGAGAGTGTTGTCCCAGAAAATGCTGCAGTTCCCGGCGGTGTTCCCATGGGCAGGGGACACGCTGGGACACGGATCTGCTGTGAGCAGAAACACAGATTCAACACCAAACCCTCCATCAGAAAGCTGCCACAGCTGCCTGCTCCTGCCAAAGGGGATTTGGCAAAAACACACCAACACCCAAGACCCAGCAGCCTCTTCTGGCCTCTCTGCCAACGATGCAGAGCCCAGACCTGACTCTGCCCCCCAGCCCACCCCCTGTGCTCCCCTCCAAGGTCTGGTCTGCAAACAGCCCCAAACAGGCTCCACGTCACTGCCAGCCCTGGCACAGCAGCCTCTGGGGACAGCAGTGACACTTCCCACCCCACTCTAGCAATCAGTCAGGTGGGTTTGCTGTGCAGGCACTGCAGGGATTCCCCAGCTCCAGCCCGGCCACACAAGGCAGCTCCGAGCCTTGTGGGCAGCAGTGCCAGTCCCCTGGCAGCACCAGCAGGCAGTGGCACTTGCAGAGGTGGCTGGGTAGCCCAGCACATGCCAGGCACCAGTGCTGGCCACCACACACAATCTGGTCTCTGAACTGCCAGATCTGCTTCTGCTCTGAAGGCTCTAATCTATGTCCTTGCAAAGCCAGTGCCACTACTGCCCTCCTCCAGCAGTGTGGGGGAACCATAAAACCTGGGCACAGCTTAAGTCTCAACACCCCTGTGCTTGGTGGATATAAGATTTACTTTTCTCCAACCATCTTCCACAGCTTTGAGCTAAATGGGCACTGCTGAAGACTCTAACAGTTCCCATTCTCTATGGCTAAATACAATTTTGAGGGGCTACAACTCTGGGTGCCACTTGTTAAGGTCAGTCTGAATGAGCATTGACTTGGTTTTTAATGAAGTGTAGAACACACCAAACAGAACAAACTGATTCAAAGGGCAACTAAAAATGCCCCAAGACCTTCACTCTTCAATATCTTACCCACAAACTGATTTTCAGAGTCAAGCATTTACTCCATGTTTCAACTTTATGTATTTAAGTTAGAATATAGAACACAATCAGCAAAGCTGGACCTGGAAGATCATCTGGGATAATTCCCTGTCCATGGCAGAGGAATGGAATGAGATGAGCTTTAAGGTCTCTTCCAACCCAAACCCATCTAGGATTCTATGACTGAATCCAGTCAACCAACCCTTCCCTCATGACTGAAGTGACTGGAGACATCCTGTGCAGAATGAAAGCTGCTGGGTCCAGCTGTGGACACAACATCAGCCCCTGTTACTTCTCCTGGACACAGAGGAGGCTTGGGCTCTTCACCTGACCCCAGCAATGCTCTCCAGGGGCTGTGAGCAGAGCAAGGGAGGGCATGAGGAGCTGCACGGCCCGGCACAGCGGAATGGAAAACACCTCCCTGGCTGTTCCAGCAGTTCTTGGAAGAAAAGAGCCTTTCTCAGAACTGGGAGCACCATCACTGTTCCATGGCACAGGTAGAAGCCTGGTTCAGGCTGTCTGGCAGCAGTCCTGGTCTGGCTCCAGATCCATCAGTCCTCACCCACTGAGTGTGAAACGCTCTGGCTCCTGAATCCTCAGCTTCATGCAGGATCAAGCCCTTGCAAAAATGGAAAGCAGCTGGTCCACTCCTGTTTGAGAGTGCCTACATGAGGAAAGCTGAGCAGGCTCAGACCATGGGTCCATAGAAGGGTTAGAAAACTGTATAAAAGGAGGAAAAGCCTAAGTGCAACACCTCCAGAATAATCTCCCATCCTCCACTGAGCCACCGAGGAGCTTCACGGGAGAGAGGGGTTGTCTTTGTCCTTCGTTGCTGTTGGCAGAAATTTCTTTCATTAATTTATCCAGTTGCTGCTTTTTTACTATTCGATAAACATAAAAGATAAGACCAGGCTCTCACACCAGCCAGGATGGAAGACACTCCAAGCATTCCTACCAAACCCATGCCAAATGCTGAAGTGTCTCACATCACACACAAAAACAAACAGAGCAGCTACTGGACGGCAACTTGGAGAGAGCACAGAACCAGATTCACAGAGTCACAGAATTGTAAAGGTTGGGAAAGACCTCCAAGATCATCAAG
>VYZP01035425.1:0-27307 GCA_013400635.1 Hypocryptadius cinnamomeus | reverse complement strand
AAATAATAATATTGTCATCTCCTAGGGAGGGACAGGGATGAGTGATGCAAGTGACACTGCCATTCCCTTCCTCAGGAAAATTAACCTAATATTTACACCAGAATGGGTGAGGCTTTACAGAAGTTTCACTCTGCTCCCAGGATTCCTGCCTGCTCCAAACTAAACTCTGTCAGCCACATTGCATCTCTTTTGGCTCCTCTTAATGATTAAATAAGACTTCATTATAATGGCTAATCTTTAAATTAATTCAATTCAATACTTACCATTTTACTTAAATCAGAAAAAGGAGCAAAGGGGAAGAACATCAATATTTTAGCAGGCATAGAGCACAGAAATTTCATAAATAAATGACCCATTGATACATAAATCCCTACAGACCATATCCTGTTGTGCAGCCTTACAATTTAAATAATTGACTAAAAGAGCATTTCTAAAATAAAACAAGCTTGCTTAGAGGAGTTTAGAAGCAGAGACGGAATAATTTAAAAAAAATTGACCAGAAGATATTTAATTTAAAAAGAAAATTTCCAGTCAGTCAGGTTTCACAGACACATTGAATTGTAGTCTAAAGTTTGTACAAATTAATATAGTACAAGACATATTTCTTATAACTATGAAGTATTTTAATGTTAGGCTCAGTGTGGGAGAAAATTTATATAATATGTATTTAGTTTTCTAAAGAACTTCTTTAAAGCTGAGAAAGTTGTCTCATCTAAAGCAAAAATATTTTGTCACTTGGAGATCTACTGATTCTGCTTAGGAAAATCTTTTTTACAGGAAACCAGGTAAGTTGCAATTTTCTTTTTAATTCTTATTAGCCAGTGGATATTCACATCTTTTGTAGTTGTCAAGTGATTGGAAAAAACTCATTACTATTTACCTGGATTCACAGGAGCCTTTACATGACAAAAAATGAAACACCTTTCAAAACAGAAACTTTGAAGATTTCACTTGTGACAAAGGTATCAAATAGAAGTTCTGTAGGAAATCTGAATTTCTGAAAGAATCAAGTTTTATAGATATTTTTTGTTGTTTCATTACATATTCTCTGTATCAGGCTACAATTCTTTCTTTTTGATGTTTTATCCCCAGAAGAACAGAGTCAAACAAGAAAATATACCATTCCCTAGTCATCCTTAACAAACAGACCTGGGAAATTTTGGCAGGGAGTTTGAACTGCCCACAGCTTATCCCTATGGGGAAACAGGGCTGTCTGCTAGCTCAGGAGGAAAGATCTGTGCAGTTTGTTCCTGGGAAATCTGTTTGAAAAGCAAAGTACATTGGAACCACAGTGAATTTTCCTGCACTTCACAATTAGAGGCTGTTTGCATTATCAAAGGTATTTAGCTAGAGAGAATAATACACTGGAAATTTAGCATTCCAAATATTGATGAGATTAGTGTAAATTCTCACTGCTCTGTAGCATTTTTCACCTCCTAGTAACGGTGTTAGAAAGGAGGAATCATTGAGTTTCTTAGTTTGTGTAAAGAGAGCTCAATTCCTGGAAGAACAGCTTTAATATCTTAGGTTGGAAAATATCTCCAAGAGCATCGAGTCCAGTGTTTGATCTTGTGTGGATTTGGAGGTTTTGCACTGATCACTGAGCTGAGCTGAGCTCACTTCAGGCTGAGCCCTGGCGTGCTCATCCCACCACTATCTGTGGGTCCAGGTTTGTTCTTCACAAGAAAAACCCTGAGGACAAACCTCAACCCAGGAGAGGGATGGTCCACAGGGTGGGGAGGGGTTAGGAGGCCTTTTCTATCTCTGTGTTTTATTAAGTCTTTCCATCAATGTTATTGCCCCAGCAGAAGGCACAGTCTCTTTTTAGTTCTGTGAGGTCACATGAAAAGGAAAAATCAGCCTCACAGGTGCATGTTATTAGACACACAAAGCACTTGTTAACAGAAGATATGAGATGGCTCACATTTATCAAAATTATCCCTGACGTTTCCTTTTGCTCAGCTGAAAACAATATTTTAAGCTCCCAGAGCAACATGTAATGTGTGAGGGGAAAAAAAAAACCTAAACCACAACCACAGTTGTTTTTTTATAAAGAACACCCAAAGGAATACGTGGTGAATACGTTGCGTTTGTGGTAAAGACCAGGGCTGTCCAAAGAGCCATGTTTCATTTGTGTTTATTACAATTAAATGGATTTTAAAATTTTCTGTGTATATTTCTAATATACTGACAGCTAGGGACTCTCATACCTCTGAAAACATAAAAATCGTAATCCTGATGTTCTGTTGTTGACAGAATAGCCATTGTGCCATGGACAAGGCAAACACAAATGTGACCATTATTCTCCCATCTGTGGTTTCAGCCTCGTGGCAAAAGGGGCTACTTTCAGGGATGAACAATCCAGCCCTGGTCAATTAGAGGTCCCTGTACTAAAACTGCAAACAGAAGGGTGCTTTAGCCACAGTTTCAGGGATTGTTTTGTCTGTTAATTATTTACTTGAAAACTCTGCATGAAAGACACTTTTTTCCTCCCTGGAGACTGCTATTGTGATGCTAATAAGTATCTGTACGTACTTTGTTTGTGTGTTAATTGAATGCTGTCACTACAAAATTTAACTTGGATAGCTCATTCTCAAGATGATGTGTATCAATAAATAAAATATGGTACCTAAAACAAAAGCAGTTTTGCTTGCAGAGAAAGAGAGAAGACAAGCTTTAAAAAGAAGTCATTTAGTAATTGCATGATGTATTAAGGCTAATAAATCTGCTTAATTGTCACATTTGCCTTAAATTAATAATTTATATCAACATTTGGTGTGGGCAGATATGATGAATATTTTTATGTTGCTATAATCCTGGAAAGTGGCACTTTGAACACTTTAAAAAACAATTAGTTGCAAGTCCTGTCTGGTTTTACACATTTGTGACAGTAACTGAATAAACAAAGGTGAGAAAATTTCCCAGAAACCGGTAGGAAGGACAGAGCTGAAAGCCATCAAACCCTCCCAGTAGATTCCTGGGGCTGATCAGATGAGTTAATGACGTGCCAGGCTGTGTCTGCTGCTGTGGCAGGTCTTCAGCACCAGCTCTTCACCTGGAGAACTTCACCACCCGTGGGTTTGCTGTGAGCTGGAGGGGAGAGCAAAGCTGCTCCATCTGACACCAGGGTGTGATTTGGGACTGGCTGCATCCAGTGCTGTCCCTTTGCCACACCTGGATCTCCCTGCAGCCTGCTCCCGCCTCGTGCTCTCACCACAAGAGCTGCAAGGACTCACTTTTTTTTTTTTATTCATTTTTTTAATATGTTTACATATCATTTACCATAAAGTAAGTGCAATGCTTCAAAAATAGTAATTTGTTTATCACAGGTTTAGTGGAAAAAACCTGTTTGGAGTGATTTGTAGGTTCCTGTCTCCCTTGGTGCTGGCCTAGGGAAGCTCATGGCTCCTCTGCTAATGGCCTGACTCTTCTCCTGCTGTTCCCATCCTCCTCCACCTCACTTTACATCTTAATGGTGTACATCTGTTACTGGACAGATTGCACAAGATGAACATAAGGCACTCTTTTCCAGGGTCAGCTAAATTGCCAAGCTAGGTCCACTTAGGCTATTGAAATGTATGTTCAAAATTCCAGAAATTCTACTAATGACAGATATCTCTGTCATATTCTGCTGCATAATAATTATACTTATCCAGGCCGGTGTGAGGTCAGAATAAAAACATTGTTTCAGCATCAGGGATATATTGGTGTGAGTAAGGAATAAGTGTAATAATGTGGGGTTTCTTGTGACTTCAAAACCAGAGATTTTTAAATTTTCATATTCAAATTTTTTTTGTTTAGAACACTTGGGAAGTTTGGGAAGTTTGGAATCAGTAGTTTTGGAATTGACATGTCTTGAAGTGCTGTTTTCAAAAGGTCTGGCCGTGTTTGAGGACTCAGCAGATATCAACGACTAGGAAAAGGTAAAAAGAAACTGGGGTACCTCTTGGCCCCACTGTTCTTTGTGTACATGTGCTTCCTGAGATTTTTCTTTTTTTTAGCTGTGGGATTAGTGCAGAGTAACAAGGCACTGATTTGTCTTGGTTCTGCACTGTGGAGTCGGACAAGGAACTGTCGCAACACATGGCTTTCAAATGAGTTGATTGTAGACATATTGTCTGTCAGTCAAAACTACAATATTGTAATTAGAGCAGGCCCTGTGTCTCCATACGTGCTTCAGATGGCAATGAAATAATCTCAGGAGTGAGCTATGGGGATGCTGCAGCGTGGATCAAAGCTTATGTCCTGCAAATTCTAACTAATTCACAGTTGGAATTACTAAAAAAATCATATTTTATCCTGTCATTCTTGTAGAGTCTTTATATTTTTGAACACTGAAGTGTAATATTACACAGGTGTAATATTTCTCAGTAACAATACATCAAAGTAACATGTTGGAAAACCCTGAGAAGCTCAAGGAATTTCTCTCTATTTGTCCTGATTCCTGTGACTGACTCAGTTGGTCACTCTGTCTGAAATGGGATTTGGTAGTGGTGCTGCTGAACAGTGGATTTTTTTACTACAGTTCATATGCTAGAAGTCCATAGGATAAAGCTTACACAGGTCTATTCCAAACATGGAGAGGAGGGATATTCAGAATTGTTGATGGAGTACAATAAATATGTAAGAAAAAGGTATTATTTGGATGCCCCAGGAAAAAAGCAAACTTTGGGGAAGAGAGGAAATTCTGCTGTAATAAAACAAAGGTCCTTGTTACAGACATTGCCTGTTTTATTCACTGAAGTGTCACAAAAAGCAGATTTACTTCCAGATTCTGCCTGATTCTGGGTCCTGTGACAAGGCAGATGGAAGGAAGATGTTTCATTTAAATAAGGTCATCTTGTTTAAACAATTGGTATTAGATAAATAGGAATAATAGAAAGCAGGACCAAAACAGCAGGGGGGCACTGGTACAGCTGATGCTGGTGATGCCCTTGTTGGTCTGCATAAAACTTACAGAAAAAGGAATGTTTACTGGATATTGTATTCACCTGGAGGGGAGCCAAGGAGCTCCAGAAAAGACACACAAGATAAAAGTAAACCCTTGAGGAGGTAAAAAATAATTTAAAAGGGGGGACACAGGAGAATTGAGTTAGTCCCAGAGTTTCTCCCAGTTCACCCTGGGCACTAACTGGGATATTGTAAATTCTTTGGTTCTGTGAGGAGCCCAAATTCATGTCATGGACATAGTCAGTTGCACTGCTGATGAGTCAGACTTCTGATTTTGTGATTTACAGGAAAGTCATTTGAAAAGTAGTGCCATATGGGATGATGCTTGATTTGTAATTCTAGAAGTTAACAATTCAGTCTCCTGCAAATCCTGAGTCTGTCAGGGATTTCTCAAGCGATGTGCAGCATAGAAAATGTCCACTTTTATTTTTCTATTTTGAGTTATTTTATACAAATCAGCCCTGGGTTTACTGGCAGAGGACATAAAAGAGCAGGGTGGTACAAAGGAGGGAAATGCTGGTTCATTCTGGGCCAGTACAGCCATTCCCAGAGTTCTTCCCCAACACTACTCCATCCACTCCTGAAAGCCAAAGTAATACTAATAATTTTTTTTAATCCCTGTGTAAATTTTATTTTTCAATACTACCATATTCTGCATCTCTACATTCATCTACATAAGGAGTTCAACCTGAATTTAATGCCTCTGTAATAAAATCCCTTTTTCTCTGTGGCAGGGCACGGCTAGGGCAAGGTCTCTATCAACCATGGCAAAGAAAAGGAAATTTTGTTTTCTCTAAATAAATGCATTCTTTTCAAAAGGGTTTTTAGGCATTCAATACTGTAAATTTTTTTCTGATTTTTTAAAAACAGAAAGCACTTGAAAACTTCTTCTATTTTAATACACTTACTATAGTTAAGATTTTAGGTTTTTCTTGACCTGATAATTGACTTGGAAATTCAGGTTCTTGTAGCTGTTTTTCTTGGTGAGAAAGAATGCTCAGGCATTTTTAGTCATTAATTTTGCATGAATAGGGGTTCTTTAGCCCTGCACTTACAAAATATATGTCATCTCTAGTACTCTAAAAGTTTGTTTGATATCAGAAAATAAAACAGTGACTGCCAGTGTGTGGTGGTGGTAAAGCAGGCAGGCGGTGGATGGTGATGAGGAAATCTCCATCCCAGCCAAGCCTAAGCTTCCATTTTGGTTTGTACAAGTATCTGTCTGCATGCTTGTTTTAGCTACCTAAAAATGTGATTTTGCACTGGAGAATGAAAGCCTGTCTCCCCAGCCTGGCTCAGTGTGTCCACACCCACAGCAAAAAGCAGCTGCTGCCCAATTTCCATTAACCTCCCATCCCTGTGGGCATTGACTCTTGAGGTGATAAGGATGGGCTTGGCTGTTATCACTCGTGCTGATTGTTCCAGCCTGCTGCAGGACTAAGTTTCAGAGCCTGTTCCAGCTGCCTCCTTTGCTGTTTGGCAGGACTGACCCCTGGAAATTCCCCAGGAGCTCAGTGGGAGGAGGTCAGGGATGGGGCAGGCGCTGCCACTGACACCACAGCAGCCACAGCTCTTGCAAGGGCTTTCCCCAGCCCTTTTCAGGAGAATTTTAATTCTCTTTCTCTCTCTGATACACCTTAGAAGGTCACCCAATAACTCTGCTTGTTTTTTCTTTTTCCTTCCATATTTTTTTTAAAATTTGATCATCATTGATTTGTTGTCTTGTTTCTCATGAAGCTTGAAATTACCTCTGGCAATGCCAGTGCAGTGCAGGAAATCTCTCACACACACCCTGGTGGTACAATCCCAGTGCCACCTTGGGAGAGCACTGGTTGGTTGAATAATAATGCTGAGGGTAGAAATTGTGGGGGGAAATCCTTGCCAATGCTTTAAAAGAAGTCAGATTTCCAACCTCAATTTTGTCAGTAAAATATTTGTGCTTTTCTCTCCTAAATTCATAGTTGGCTTAAGAGCTTCTGGCTTACCTGACATCACTTCTTTCATTGTATCTTGTCCATTAATACTTGTTCTTGCTGGAAAGGCAGAGCTTCTCAATCTCAGCACAGAAATCTTGCTTCAATTTCAAAGTGGACAAGAATTTAACTATTTTTTTTAAGTGTCTTTTTTCCTGCACAACTGTTTTTTCCAGCTCTCTTCAATTGGGCTCCATGTGATGGTTTTAGACATAACAGCTTCAGTTTGAGTTGCCTCCCTTCAAAGATTTGAAAATGTGCACAGATCCTGATCAACATAAATTAGCATGGCTCTGCCTTCTGTTATCAGTTATTTCAACTATATGAAACAATCTGTTTCTGTTTCACTATAAAATAAGATGGTGTGCACGTTTACAATACATAGCACTTCCAGACATAAGCGGGAATACCTGTTGAAGGGCCCTGTGAGTAAAGACAGCCTGTTAAGAATCTTTTTTATGCATGAGAGGAACATCCATACAGTCACTGTGTTTGCAGGAACGTGTGGGACTGGTTTGGAACGCAGAACAACATTTCTGCACTGTGACATTGCCTTTTCCTTATTTATTTATATATTTTTGCTGGGGGGTGAAAGGGTGAAGTGGTGATACCACATCATTATAATCCATGGGAATTCTGACAATAATTCAGGGGATTCAAGACAAAGCTTACACTGGAAAAAACACCAGTGGAAAAGTAGGAGCCAAGAAGTGTCTGCATGGCTACCCTGGTATTGTCTGTCCCTTTTCCTTACAGAAATCTTGGGAAAGGAGGTTGCTGCCAATATTATTAATCTTTATCTTGTGCTGGCACTTAGCTATCAGGATGTCTCTGACATTTGATGGGGTCTGGAACAAACTCTTTTTTTTTTGTAATAGAATTTTTATGTCTCTGACTAGCCAAGGAAAGGAAGAATGAATTTTGTGCGCATGGAGTAAATATAAACCAGAGCTTTTATTCTTTTCCAAACATTATTTAGCTTTTACTTTTGCTTTATAGCTGAAGGATGTCAGCAGCTCAGAGCACACTTTTCCATCAATGTTCTTCACTCCAACGTCTGAAATCTCTGGTTCTGTCTGTGCCACACATTTGCTGCTCCATGGGGTGAGATGTCACTGCCCACCAACAGAACACATGAAGTATAAGTGAAGTTGTGCTTTCCTGAGATATCCCAGGGTGCAAAACGGACACTGCCACCACAGGTGGGAAACCAGGGTGTGGGAGCAGGGGGAATGCTTTCATTTACTCCTCCTTTTTCACCCCCACATGGAGTTCAGCACCAGGGAGCACCCTGAAGGTTTCACAGTAACTGCACTTCTGGGAGAGGGACGGACAAATGCCTCCAGATGAGGTGAAAACACAGGTCCTGTCTTTTGCTGGAGTATGTAAACTTCAGGTGAGAAAAGAGGTACGAGTATGTTGGGCAGGAGATTCTGGAAATTGAACTCAGGTGAGTGCAAGGAAAACACTCAGATTGTCTCTCCTGCATAATCTGCTTTGGCCTCATAAGAAACAGCACATCTCCCTTCATTAACAGACTGTTTTAAAACAAAAGATTAACTATTCATGGAGAATAGTACTAGTATAGAGAATATATCTATTAATAAACTCAACAGTCTTTATTACAAGGTTTTCTACCTGAGCTCTGTTGGTAAATGAGTGCACAGAAGGATCTTGGAGTTTAATTTTTTTTCCTACTCCATTTATTTTTGTACCAAGCCCCAGTGGAGGCACCTGGAATATTACAGTTAAAGGCAGCCACAAAAATTTGATTATGTTTAACAAATCATTGCTATGCAGTAACAAGGTAAATTGGGTCCATAGAAATAATTTTCCTAGCATTTAGGAAATCTGTTGATGGAGCAAAACACAAAAGAATAATCTGCAAGGTCTGTAATTTTGATGTTTTATAGTAGCTGAGGTATGTGAATAGATAAATTATCTACTGAGACATCAAAGGGAGGTATTTGTGAGTGGGTAGTGGCTTGGGAAAGAGGGAAGTGATTAGTGGAGTGCCACAGGAGATCAGTATTAGGACCAATTTTGTTCATTTTATAAGCCAATGGTCTGGAAAAAAGAAAAGGCCATGCAGCCAAGGTATAGCACACACTTAGGTTCCTGTGTTGTGAGGCAGTGGCAGGCCATGAAAAGCAAGAGCAAAATTCAGAAAGATTTATCCAAGATTCAGACAGATAAGGAGTTATCATTTTAGTTCAGTGGATGTAAATTTTGTGGAAAGACTAAGGAAAAGAAGGGAAATAAGGTATGGAAACACTGCAGGAGGATGCTGCTTCACTGGGAAGTGTGGGTTAAAGGAAATATTTGAAATAATTTTAGTGATTTTGAATGTGTATGACTTGGTTTATTTCACTTTTTCAGTGAGGAAGACAGTTGGTTTAAATTCCATTTATTTAAAATCTTATGTGAAAACTAGATTGAAATGTTTTCCTAAAATCCAGTATTTTCAACTTTCAAGCTTATTGGTAGAATGCCACCTGTTGTCTCACACAAACCCTGGAACCGTGGAAATAAGATCATGTCACAAAAGAGGTCAGAAGGAAAGAACGGCTCTAAAGGGCATGGCTGGTGGAAAATACTAGAATATGGATAATTTTAGTGGAGATTTCAGTTCATTGACTAAAAACTGAAAATTAATCCCATTTTTCACTCATTTCAAAATTCCCCTGTTCTGTTTACCAACAGGATTAAGGAGGTTCCAGAGCCCGAAGCATGTTTACTTTTGCTTGAACATTAGCAGAAATGGCAATTGCCAAAGAGCACAAATGTCTCTGCAGCAATTGTTCCAATTAAACAACAGAGCCATCATTAGAGAATCATTAAACTTCGAGCTTGCAACATTTTTTTATTGAAATAACATCTACAAGCTACCACTGGAATATTTTGGTTCAAGCTATGCAAGAGTTTATTATAACTGAAATTTAATTTAAAAAATAAGCTCTAAGCCAAGTACCCTAATAAGAAACTATCATGCTTCTTAAGGAGATAAAATAAAACTAAATACTGCCTGAAATAAGGACAATTCCTACTGAAACCTCTTCCTGAAAATTGAGTAATCCTAGTAGTTATTGCATGGTTTTCCATTTTTTGATGTTTTTTCCCCTAAAGCTTCACTTCTACTTTAGAAGGAGGTATTTGTCTTGGGTAGCTCATGGGTAGTGGATGATCTGCTATTATTAAGCTTTTACCACCACAGAGTTGCTTTCTCTCACTTACTCTGCCTTTAATATTTTTTCTAATGCATCTAACATTTGCACAATTTGTTCAAAACTCTTGAGTCTGCACAGGTATTTTTTTTTTATTCACAAGCTTGAGGTGCATATTAATGCCAGGAAAGATTGCAGCCTCATCCTTGTCCTAAGGAAATTCAAACACAAAAATTAATCTCGTGCTTTGGAGGCTATTGGAAATTCGACTGTGAGCGTTACTGCTTATTCAGTTGTGCTAATTCCTTCTTCAATCAGTATGAAAAAGCAATGCCTTAATTATTTTAGTGTAATTAATGTTTTAGGAAATGAGAAAATTATTATCTCAGAGTTGCTTTGCGTTGCATGTCTCTCCTAGTGAATAAACAAGGATCCACAGAACCGAACGCGAGCAAACGCAGTTGCCATGAGCTGTGAGCTCCAGAGCCCATGCTCCAAGCTGCACAATTTCCCTACCCAGTGCTGTTGAATATTGCCTGGTGATGAAGTGCCTCTCCCTGCAAGTTCCAATGGCAGGACGAGTCATTTCATCTTTGTCCAAATAATGGTGTGTTTTGTTTTAGGTGATATCTGGCTTCTGAGGCCAATAAATGCCTTTCCTTGCGGATGGATGTTTTATGTGAGGCTGTGTATTCCCTTTGAGTTATGTGGTATTATCAAGGAAAACCAGAAAAGTGTATATTTTCCAAAGGTTTGTAATTGTTTTCATCTTTTTCTTATATTTCTGCTTCACCTTTTGAGCACTATAAACTGTGATGGTCTTCTTTCAGCAAAGGTTGAAGGGATCTGTTTCATTTTTAAAGTGTTTTATTTCTTATTTCCTATCGGAGCAGGGAATCAAATGGGCCTGTTATGGAATGTTTTTCCTAGTGGCATTCATTGCCTTTGAGCTCCCCATGAGACAAGTGGGCTTCAGGAGTGAAGGATCCTAAAACACAGGTCCAGGTCCTGTGTGACTGAAGGCAGAGAACCCTGATTACCCTGACAATGAGTGGATTCATCAGGGATCTCCTGGAGGAGGAACATTAAAGCCATGGAGTGTCTCTGGTTGAAACCCCTCGTGTCTTAAAAATACAATTTTGTACAGGTCTTTCCTGACTTGCCCAACATTCAGTATCTTTAATATCTGCCTTTTCAAAGACATTTACTCCAAGTTCACTCCTGTGCTTTTGGGAGTAGGAAATGACCTTCTGCACATTTCTGGCCAGTCCAGTTCCTCATGAAATTCCAAACACTTGTGCCAGCTTGGAGAACAAGGAATCCATGGCCAGTTTGAGAAGGTGACCTTGGTTTTCTTCTTGACATGTTCCTCTAATTTTTTTGTCATATATTTCCCATTTAAGATGGGAAATAAGAAAGCTGTCTACCTGGAGGTGCAGATTCTCTTAAGAGTGTGACAGTGTGGGACAGGCACCAAAAATATAGAATTTCTTTGTGGGAGAAGTGTTCTGAGCTTTAAAAAACCTGAATATGTATCTTCATAATGGACTGTCCAAGAAAGTATATGGAAATGGCAGGATTTCACTGCAAATTCTTTAAGTTTTCTATGTTTGCCTTTGTTATTTGAGTCCTTTGAGGTGTTACATATGTGAGTAACAGCACCAATATAGCCCGACCCACTTGTTCCAATCATTCTTGTGCTTGCCAATTTTCCTAGGTCAGATTTGGCTCAGTTTTATGTGTACAATGTGTTTTGGTTTAATTTGCTGTAATCTATAACTTGCAGATGAATATTTTAATTTTCCTTGGGAAATAAAGCAGGAGAGTGGATGCTGAGACATAAAACCTGTGGGCTGAAGCCAGGCAGTACCAGGGTGCTCGTGTTATCTGGCAAGGGGCTTGTGCTGTCTGTCAATGGCAGCTTAGGAAATGTTGGGTAAAAGAGAGGAGTTGGTGATTTACAGGAAAATCCCAAAAATCCTCATGGTCTGCTTTCAAATCCAGTGTGAGATATCTGCAACTTTGGCTTTTTGCTATTCACAGCCCCCAGATACAAAGTGAAATAAGATTTCAAGGTGTGGAAACTGAGTTTGGTTTAAAATCAATTAGCAGCTGTTTTCTCTGTTGGGTTTTCTACTTCCTTTTTCCCTGTTTTAAATCACAATTTGTGTACTCTGAGGCCAGCACTGCTCAGAGCACTGTTTTAGACATCTATATTAGCTGGGAAATGCTATTGATTGTGTTTTTCTCTAAAACATCCTGCACTCTGTGCTCAGGTTTCTCACTGGCAATGAGATCTACGTGCTCTGCAGTGTTGCAGCACCAGAGCTTGGTCAAACACTTGTTTTGTAACGTCACAAGAACAGTGGAAAATTAAATGTTCATTACAGAGTGAGGCAATATTGTTCATATTGTAGTAGGATGAGTCAATGTGATCTGATTCTGATGAAGACTTATGGAGTCTAAAAATAACTCATCCCCAGAGCAAAAAAATATGTGAAAATATACAGTCTATCCCTTAAATCCTGAGCATTAAGCTAAATTAATAGAAGAACTTGTAGAGTGCATGATTGAATCCATGAGGGATGTAGTGTGATAGTGTATATTTGCCTAAAAGCTCACTCTGACAGCAAAAACAATGTACCACAGTATGTTTCTTTCTTATCTAATGGAAAGAATAACACACAGAGGCTCAGTTCTTGTAATGAAAACCCCCACATTAATTTTATTTTTTGATGTGTCATTGTAATTCAAGAGATGTTTTTAATCTCAGGATTGCTAGGGCACAATAAACCATTTAAAAAGTATTTGGCAAAGATCCCTGTGCTTAGCAACAGCTCCTTTCATTTAAAACTGTTTTTTGAACCAAGCTATTCAAAGCTTTGTTCCACTTATTAAAATAAAGTATCTTACTTCAAACAAGTATTTCAGAGAACATAATCAAGAGGAGAGCATTCAAATACAATGCACAGAAAACATAAAAGGTAGCAGCATGAAAAACTCCAGGACTTTGTGCATGTTTCTTTGTTTTTCATTAAGAAAAACTGTATAAAAATATACTTACTACCTTATTTCTCTTTGTGCCATTATGGCATAATTAATATTACATTTCTTACCACATTCTGAAATTCTTTGCTAGATTTAAAGTAAAATTAAAAGCTGTGCAGTATTTTAGTGAATGAGATATTGCATTAGCGGTGTATTTTCCGGTCACCTAGGTGACATAAGACAGGAAGAGAGGAGCTAAATATAGAATAATATCTATTTTTTGCTGTTGGCTTTGTGCTCTTCTGTGAACTACAGTGTCAATTCATGGCACAGTGTCACCGTGGAAGTTCCTTACAATAAGGTGAAGACAGGCTGAGTTTCATTATGTAACTTCACATTAAGAATTTATTTCAGATTTTCGTTAATGTCATTTTGGTTTAGTTCTGCCTTAAGTTTGCTTTTGATAGCAGAGGCATTGCCAAGGCAATGATNTTGTGTGGGCAGAAAAATGGTTATTTCCAAGATGTTAAAAAGCTAATCTATTCTGTTAAGTTTTTGTATCTTGCATAGATATAGCTGATTTCTTTTTTTTTTTTCTTTTAATTTTACAAACCAAGTTGGGAGCCTTGACATTTATTGGGCCCCCATATTTTTCATTTATATTCTCTCTAGTCTTCACCATCTGTTATGACAGTAAATAAGTTTCAAATAAGCCATATCTTCCTCAGCATGAGTTGCTTTTTCTGCAAAAAAAAAAATTAAAGTTGCAGTTGGATGTGATATTTGAAGTCACAGCTTGTCTTCAAATATTTAGTAGCGTATTCCTGTGCCAAGGGATATCAATCTGCCATTTGCCTTGCTTACAGTATAATAAAGATTATCCAAGCCCTTCTTTCATAGATATGTCAAGGCTTTTAATTACTATAGCTCAGGAAGTAGCTCTTTCCATGGGCTTTTTCCATTTTGCTTTGGATTATTATGGTTCCTTCTTATCTTTTTGCACATTAAATTCCAAAAGGAGGATGTACTATCTGATTTTGGTGGATGTGATCTTCCCTTACAAATAAATTCTTTGGCTATACCAACAGCACTTTTGTTGTTGTAAAAGTCGGTGCTCAATGGATGTTTCAGATGTTGGTACAAAAAACTCAAGAAATTCTGCAAAGAATTTGTTGTTTTTTTTAGTTCTGGTATAGGCAGGCTGAGGGTAAATTTGAGGTAAATTCATTTTGTATCTTTCCTTTATACCATACAAGAACACTCCATTGAGAAAGGTTGAGACTTGGAAGTCACCTTTGTACCAACATGCCAATTTGCTTTCCAAATTTATCTCTTCCCTTGATTATGAATATTGTGTCACATGGAGATGTTTTCCTCATCCTTTGAGGACAGTGGAGCAAAATCACGGGTTGGTTTCACTGCTTGTCCTCTAAACTGCAACAAATCACCCTGAAACTCTCTCAGAGCAGCTCCTCTGACAAGGAGGAAATTTCAACCCATTCCACTCAAACCTGAAAATATTGCTAGAACAGCAAACATTAATGTTTCTTGCGGATTGTGTTTTTTACAGATTTACTTGTTCCCCAGGAAATCTCTGCCCCAGGAGCTTCCCAGATGTGTTAAAGGTTTTCTAGGACAAAACAGGAATAATCAGACATAAACTCTCCTTGTCCCTTCCACCCATCACATGTCATTCCGTGGCTCCAACTGGCCCCATCCCAAATTATCTTTTTGCCCCATCCTTTCATATTTCTGAAGGCTGCACATATATTTAGTGGGTGGATTTTAAAATCTGCATCTTTCATCAGTATGAATTGGTACTTCCAGAATGGCACCAAAGAGAATATTGTGACTGAACATCAGCTCTGCAAAACAAAAGGAGGTTGACTGCAGTGTGATTTATGTGGAAAGACTCAGGCAAATTCTGCAACAGCCACAACATTTATTATGCAAAGGTAATTTTGAGTAAAAAACAGGTTTTACAGCATTAAAATAATGTTCCTGTTATAGTCAAAACTGATGCACAATTAAGATTAACCCTTTTGTTTGTAAGAGGATTTTGCTTTCATTTCAATGTTCATAAGCTTCTTACTATAAAAATAAAGCTTTTATTTTTATGTATGAACTTGTTTTTCCTTTTCACCTGTAAATAGAGTAATTGTACTTTTTTATGATTTTCCAGTATTAGATTAGTTTTATAGCATGTTCTGAAATTTCATTCTCTTTCAGCATCAATCTTTGTTTTGTTTTTATTACAGAATTATACTTACAAATAACATCATTTCATAACAATAAACATAAAAATACAATGCAATATAGCAGTTACAGCTTTATAGAGTAAACATTTCATTTGGAAGGAAACTCCACTCTCACACTATTATTTCACAAAAGCAGCAAGGTCAGAAACTCTGAGGGTTAATAACAAAGCTGTTTATATCCTAAAATTAGAGGACAAATATTCAGGGGTCAATGACTACACCTGTGGGAAAACGCAGAAAGAGGGTTTCTTGTCCACAGCTTAATTTTTTTGAAGAAGGGGTCTTGGACAAAAAACTGATTTTCAATTTGCAGTTAGTGTACAATGTAGGGTAAATTGTATCAAAGCCAAATGATAGTCCACAAAATTAAATTTCTTTCACCTGACGTTGCTCAGTGCCAGGTATTTCAAGAGAATTAAAAATTTTTCATGCTACTTTTGCAGACTAAGCATACTCTGGATACTGTAGAAAGATGGCAAATATGAAGTCAGAAGATGAGTGCAAGACAGGAGTTGCTTAAGCACAATATATTTTTCTTAGACTTATAAGAATTTTCCAAGGTGCTGAATGGAAATAGGTGTGAAAAGAAGAAATACCAGTCAGGAGATTTGGAGTAGGGAAGGGTTTTTCCTTAGATGAGGGTATCTCTTGATCTGATCACTTGCCAAATTCTCTGTTCACCAAATACAGATTTCTTTAGCACAAAACACCATGCTGGACCAGCATCTTTTCCTAGCTTTCTTTTATAGTAGTTTTAATATTAAATTAGAAATATTTTTGCGATTATATCCATGTCAAACAGAAACTTTACAATTAGAAAGATATTCTGCACTAAGAGTCAAATTTTCTCATAGCTATATGTCATTTTGATTTTTGTCACTTTGCCATGCAAAAATGTACTTAAATTTACACTGAAGAACTTTTAGAATTACATTAATCTTAATGAGGAGTTTTGTCTCGTGATACAGTGCAAGTTTTTTCCCATGGAATGGCTCCCTCTGAGGTCCCTGGCACATCCTGTAAATTTTTGTCTCTAGAGCTCAGCTAAAGCACTTCCATTTTCCTGAGATAACGTTTCATTTTTCAAAGATTCTTCTTTAGAAACCCAAGATCTGTTTGCAAGTCTCTCAAGTCAGAGCTTTTTCCTGGATTTACTTTATTTCTTCATTTTTAAATCATAGTTAGTAAAGAAATGCTGTGCAAAATGGAGTAAGGTGGATTTTCCTTGCGCTGTCTTCTGCAGTTTGTTGTCTCTTATTTCCTTATTACCAGCATTTGCAGGTAATATCTTTAATTATGGACCACAGACTCCAATTCCCAGCTCCACTTCCCTTTTCCTGTTCATTTCTAGTCAATATATGTGATTGATATTGTCAGTTTTGCAGCACTTTGTCCTTTCTCTGTCCTCTAAGACACCAGTACTTGCCCTGAGACCCTGTGAACAGTCCACCACCTGGCAGATGATCAGCTCCTGCTAATTTGAAAGGGTCTATTTTAGTCAGTGCTTCCTGACCTCTTATTTCTCCACTCTAGGCTGAGATTTTACCTCTTGTTTATATTTGTGGCAGCCCCATCCCTGCCTGGCCATGCAATGAGGGTGGGTACACAAGGCTGAAAGTTTTAGCCCATAATTGTCATTTGTTGGTGATGCCATTGAATATGGAACTACTGAGCCACAGTGTTCCCACTGCTGGCCTGCTCACAGCACAACTTCTTTTTTTGCTCTAATAAAATAACTTCAGTGTTTCTTGCTACTTGCCACTGTGTCCTTCTGAGAGTAATCCCATGTTATTGCATGACCTGCTTTCTGTGTGCTTCTCTCTGTGACATCAGCAAGTATTTCACATTTGGAGTGCTCATCATGTGATCTACCTGCTTAAAATCAACAGATTTTACTTTGCTTGGGTTCTTTTTTTAAGGTTCTGAACTTTCTCATCCCATTCCACTTGCCTTATATCCACCAGTTCTCAGCAAGCTTCTTCCTGCAAATATAAAGAACATTTTTTGTAGTACCTCCTTCAGTTGCAAAAGCTGTCATTGATGCTTTATAAGAATTTGCAGACCAATTTGTGTTTTATTTCCTTTACAAACAATAAAATCTCCCTGTCTTGGCAAACTCTTTTTTAGTCATTCTACCAGTGTCTCACAAAAGCCCCAAAAAAGCCTCACCCAACCTAATTTTCTTGCTCTGGTATTCTGTAGTAGATAGTTATCATGATAAATGCACATGTTCTTTATCATTGTATGTAATCTTGCTCTTTGCATTGCTGATCTTGAAGTAAATATAAAAAGTGTTGTCTTATAACAGAGACAAATGATGGGAGAGAAGAGGCAGAGCCCTGGAGTGCCATCCTTCAAAGTCGATCTCTTGGAGGCCTAATTCAGCTGTAGGAGCAGAGAGGGCAACCTTGTAATATTTGCCCTTTGAAATGCTATCTTTCAGAGGTGACCTTTAAGCTAACTTGGGAGTTTGACAACCTGGGTCCTCAGCACAAGATCCTTCTCTCTGTCAGCCCCTCACAGCTGCTATCTCCTCTGCCTTTGTTCAAAATAGTCCCTCCTTCTGATTTGATCTACCTGGCTTCATATCTTCTCCTAAAATACAGTTAGCAGACTGTTCCCTTTCTCTTCCAGGTGCTTCTCTGAGATTATGGTTCTGTTGTGTTCTTTACAGACCGTATTCCTTCTAGATTTAATTTCTTCTCTCCAGTAACAAAACCTTCCAAGGACATTACAGTACTCTGGGGAAATTCGTAGTCCCACAGCAGCACACACTTATTTTAGAACTTAAGCAAATGTAAGCCATGAAGTTAATCAGGAAAGTGCTCAAACACTCTTGTGACCTGGCAGAAGTGAAATATCCGTGTGGCAGCATACAAAATTAGGGAAAACTATATTAAATGCTGTGGATGCTTTCCTAGAACAGAGGAGTCCCCACTCCTCTGGATTACCAAATCAGCCATTGCCATCTCTGGCCATGACAATTGTCCAGGTGTGCTCATGCTTGTCCAGGCTGTGACAAATGCAGGTGTGTCTAACAGCAGTTTTTAGGAATTCAGGCATCCATTTCCATAGATTTTGGAATGCTGAACCAAAGCTATCCATTTAATAAATAAGGTACAGAAGTTTGAAGGCAGATTCTTAGAAATGCAGATGAAAATTCAGAAAAACTTTCTGTGAGAGATCAGACCTGTATTACAAACTTCAGGAGTTATTTTTAGTTTCTTTAAAAATATTGAAACTTTTTTGGGGTCCACACTTCTCCTAAGGGCTACTTGACTGAAAATTCCTCCTGCTGGAGCCCACACCTCCAGCCCTGGTGACACTTCCAGGGTCGCTCAGAAGCAGAGGCTGTGTTTTTTGGGACACCACACATTTCCCCACAACTCCTGCAGCCAGGGCCCTTCTCCCACCCCTTTTCCCTTGGCTCATCTGTACTGTGCAAAAGCCATGACCTGATGGAATTTTGGCCTGGAAATTGGCCTGGAATTTCAGTGTTTTTCCAGCGCATTACCTGTCAGCTCTTTGTCCCTGGTTAGCCAGGCAGCTAATGGAACCCCACTGCTCTCTCTGCACTTCTCCATTTTCTGTTCTGTCTTGTGTTCTTGCCTTGTCAGTGGTTTGGGGTTTTTTGTCTGTACAATTGTTTCCTTGGTTGACTCCAATGTGTTTGTTTTTCTAAATGATAGCCAACCCCTGTTTTGGTGTAGCTCCATATTACTTCATCAATCACTTGAAGGGGACGTTGACACAGTGTTAGGTTCTTTTGAGTAAAACAAGGCTGGTTTTATTATTTTGTTGTGTATTATTTTCCACTATTCCCATTGGACTGGGAAAATTGAGTTTTCATAGGCCTAATCTTCTCAGCTAATGTTATGAGCTAAAGCTAAGTAGCATTTGTTAGAAAACAAGAGGTTCATTTTGTGCTCAACTCATTCTTTTGTTTGGTAGAGATGTAACAGATACTGTGCAGGAATTCAAACCAGGTTTTTTTATTCACTGTATGGCTCAAGTTCTATTTAGATGGTTGCTATTTAACTTGTTGCTATTTATACTTCAAATATTGCAAATATTATGTTTGTTTTTTAAAGAGAAAATTTTAGACTCAGTATCTGTAGTTGAAATAATGTCATGTAATGCAAAGAACAAATTTGTAAGAGTTGTGCAGGATGATCTGAAGGGAAGAGACAACAGGAAAGAGAAACAGAATTTACAGAATATCCAAACAGAAAAAAAATCTCTGGTTTGGCCAGAAAAAGGCCCATGATCATCAGATATGAATTAATTTGTTAGATGGATTAAAGGCCATGTGAAGGGTGAAAGGGAAATGGGTAAGATGGAGTCAAAAGTCTTTTCTCTGCTGGAGAAGAGCAGCAAGTTTGCAAACTAAAAAAGTACTGGTGGGGTTGTCATTACTAGCATGAGCAGTATTTTGGGGAAAGGAGTAAAATGTATGAGTGGTTTCTGTTCTGGGAAGGAAGGAAAGCTGCCAGAGGAGAGGGTTGCTGGGTGTGTGAGACCGTGGATGGAGGCTGGGGGAAAGTGACACATTCACAGGGACTGTAGATTCCCGCAGGAAAGCAGAACACATAAAATCGGGTGCTGTTCCCCAAAATTGTCTGTTTTGCAGAGAATCTGAAGTGCTGAGGGGTTTGTGTAATACATCTATGTAGGAGAGAGATGGGACAGGATTTCTGTTCAGGAAATTCAGAACGAGGGAACAGAGATGTCAGGCAAGATCAACTCATTGGAGAGGAACCACCTCGTGTTTGGATGTTCTCCAGATGAGCTCCTGAACACACAGGGAGGAACTTTGGACATTCCACACATGCCAGTAGTGAGTGTGAGTTTTTTATGGTGTATCCTTGTATTCGTGGCTGCTTGAATTAGACTTTCTAGTCTTTTCAAATTCTCATCAGGTAAGAATTTTTAAATGTTTCTAAAAATTTTTACATTGTCTTTCTCAGACCATTATTACAGATAAAAGCAGAATTTTTTTATGAAAGATTATACACTTGTCAGCAGTATATTTTCACCTTTCTCCCCCATCAATCTATAATAATATTTATTTCTTGATTACACCTGTTCAGCTATGTTGGATCTGCCTCCTGACAAGTTTAATACAGTTGATGACATTGATTTAGAATTGTGTAAAGTCTATGAGTGGAATTTTCTTTTTCTTATGAAAATATTAGAGTGGCTAGAAAATACAAGTTTTTTATACAAGTTATATTACATAACAAATGTAATGTATGTCATATGCCTTGGGACTATACCTTGAGATACTCTGTTCATCCTTTGCCATGGTGAACATGGATCACTTTCTTCTACCAAATATTTCCAGCTCCTTAGACAGCCTCAGCACTTGCAAAGAAACTTTACCTCTTATTAATTATTATTATTTTCTTTAATTAATGATGTTAAAAAACTAACAAATTTCTAAAATCCTCTGTAACTATCATAATCCACACAACTATCATAACAACTATTAAAAAGAAATCCATGTGTGGGGTTCAGTACACTGTCCAGTGAAAGGTGTCTAAAATTCTGACTTTATTCTTATACTGACAGATTTGGTAGTAACAGACCTCTGGTTAGGGAAAGTTCAGATGTCTCTGCTCCTTCTCCAGGCCAGGGGCTGGAGTGGAAGCCACAAACTGCTGTGGAAAGCCCCTGTGGCAGGAGTTTTGGGGCGATTTTGCTCCCTGGGATCCGTCTGGTGTTCCATGTGCAGCCTCTTCCCTCGGCCATTGCAGAGAGCGTGGGGGCACTGCTCCCACTGAACAAAGATTCTTCTTCATGAGTAATTTTCTTGCCTGTCGTTTTTTGGATAAGAAGCAATTTTTAAAATGTGTTGTCAGAAATCCATCCCTTATGCAATAAAAAACTCAAAAGCTGTGCCTGATGACATACAAGATGTCCAGATCTGCATTGGCTCCTTCTCTGCAATCTGTTTACAAAAGTTAAAAAATGCAGCAGAATGAGTTGGTTTGTAAAGGTGCTTTTTTGAATGCTAAATCATAGCTGCAAAACTGAAACATTGAGATTTGTCTTGTTTCACTACATGAGAGTCATCTGAAACAAGTTTAGTTTAAATTGAAACATAACACAAATAGAACAGAAGAATAAATTACACAAAGTCCATTCCTCTCTCAATGGGAAGATTTGTATGAATTGAATTTATTTGAGGTTTCTGTGGTAGTTCGTGTATTTGCAAAAAAAATCTGAATATATGTGCAATTACTATAATCTTTTCCAGAAGTATTCAGCTTAAACTGTCATGTAGAGTTTTTTATCTCATTAAAATCCCCATCAAAACACTTTTGATGATACTTTTTAACCCAAATATTAATTACTAATACATTTTGAATTTTAAAAATGCGTATGCCAGATATTTCAAAGTTGTATTTTGATCCTGAATGCGTAATCTGCCTTTTAGAACTGTGATGTACCTCATTTGCCATTGATGTAATGTAAGCTAAAAGGCTTAGCATATCTAAAACTAATTCAATAATTTTATGGTGCTCTTGAGATTTCTTTAAGCCTGTGAGGAATTGGAAATTCCCAAACAGTGCTTAGAAAACACTGAAAAAAGAAGTAAGTTCTTCTGTCTGAGGTTTGAATTATTGCACGGAGTCATGTTTCTGCTGCCTCTAACCACTCTGTTTTAGCCATGCTAACAAAGTTGTGAACTTCTGGAATTACAGAAATGGAGTTACAGGAATGGCAGCTGAGCTCAGTGTGCCACTGCCAGTGCATTTTGGTGGCTCCCTCTGAAGGGCAGACCTCGTTTCCCTCCAGCATCCCTCCCTGAGAACATCCAGGGACCAAGATCCCTGCATCCCCCAGGACAGGCGTGCCAGGGAGCCCCTCAGGGTGAACTCCTCAGGGCTCCCCAGGGCAGCAGCTGCTGCTGGGCTGGGCTGGGCTGAGCTGAGCTCCTGCCCTGCCCTGCTGCTCCATGGTGCAGTGGTGTTCCCCTAAATGCCCCTGGCTGGCTGTGCTCCCATGGGCTCCCAGCTGGAACCTGCCCTCGCCCACTGATGGGCTCTGTTTGTCAGCACCAGTGCAGTGAAACAACAAGAATTCAGCTTACCTGGCCAGCTCAAACCATTGTCACGAGTTTTTAAAATACTTCAAGCGTGGACTGAAACAATTTTAAGAGTTCCTAAAACTGTCTGTTCCTTTTTTTGTCCAAAATGAGTGTTTGCAGACAAATTTCAGCAGCAGTGTGGCAGGAGGGCTGTGCTCATCCCCATGCCTCTGTCACTTGCCCCAAAGATCCTGCTAGTTTTCCTTGGCATTTCTGTCTCATTATTTGTCCTGTTCGTGTCCACCCCTGAGCCATAAAGGGAAAATCCCTCTCTTTATTATCCAAGTAACAATGGGATTACAGGTCTGTGAGGGGGTTTTTGTTTGGGGTTTTTCTCAGTGTTGCATGGCATGGTGCTATTACTGTTTTTACAGAGTGACAATGATGAGAGAGGAAACTGCATTCCAGTGGCAGGTCACCTCCAGGTTAAAAGAGGAAAAAAAAAAGAATTATCTGTCCTAATTGCCTGCCATGGAAGGAATAGTGCCTGATCATTAATGTCAAGCATTTCGTCCTGAGTTGTCATCTGAAATATTCCTGGTAAAAGCCCAAATGTACACAACAGAGTACAATGCAAAGTTATTTACACAAAGATAAAAGTACATGTGGAGGTAAAGGAGTTATAGACCATGGGCTATAGACAAATTTAAATTCTGTGTCCTGTTCGAGCCTTGGAGTTCATATTATTTCATCCACTAAAACTCGTAAGCAACAATCCTGATTTCATGACCTTTGTGATATCAAGACCATTTTCATTAGTCAGATTTTTGGGTTTTTTATTCTACAAGCATTTACCAGATATTTTAACCACGGTCTTCCACAGGTGTATGAAAATGTGAACACAGGGGTCAACACAATGTTGACATACAGAGAAATATTATTTGTTTTCTTTAAGGTAGGTAAACTTTCAGAGAGGCTGCCTGAAGAATTCTATCAGCAGGAAATTACCATTTCTACATACCTGGCATTGTATAATTTAATGTTGTCTTCCCTTGGCTCATGTAAAGTACAGAGGAATGGCAAAGGTTACCTGTGTCATCCAATCTGTTTAAAAAAAATAATTTTTTATTTGCTCTTTTAGCCCAGGATGCTTTTGCTGGTTGGGGAATGTTCATGTTTCATGTTTTTCCTTGTCATTAATGAAAATATTCAAAAAGCTGGGGAAAAAAAATATATTAGTCTCATTATGGTACCTTTCAAGCTCTAGCCATGAGGACTGAATTAGGGAAGAGTATTTTTGTACTCCTGGACCACAAAGGAAATTATTTACACTCAACTGGGCACTAAAGTGATCTTCAGAGAGCAGTATTAGGCTGAAAATATAAAGATCATGAATAAAACTTCAGAGGACAAAAAAAGAACCTCAGTCAGTTGGTTTGGGTTTGATTTGGTACCAGAAGAAACTCTCACTTTAAATGTGAAATATCGTGAAACACTTCACTCTTTTCTGAGAGGCACAAGCTTGAATTCTCACAGGTCTGGTTCAGATTCATCACAAGTTCTGCTGAATCCAATTCCTCCAAAAATGCAGGTGCGAACTCCAAAAAAAAGAGAGTTTCTATGCAAAATGTGTGGTGTTTGGTGTTAGGAGTGAGTTCAGGGAGCCAGTCTCTCAGCTTTCCATGATTTCCAGCTCCATCTGGGCCTGCAGGGGCAATGCCATGGATTTGATACAATTCTGCTTTTTTTATTTATTTATTTGATGGGGCATTGGAATATTGACTGAACCCACGTGTATCAGCTAATGCTGCTTGGGGAAGGAGCAGGGGAAAACCCCTGTGAATTTTTAATACACCAGAAATATGTGGTGCATCTGTATCTCCATGAATTAAAATATGCTAGTTTTGAGGAAGATAACACATAGCATCTTCATTATTGTTTTATACAGCATTACCTTCTCCAGAAGCATTAGCACTAAAAAAAAATTAAAAGCAATTTAGCTGTTCTTACATTTAGTTGTTTTCAGCTCTAAATGTTTCATTTCTTCAACTAAAATTTAATTTATTATAAGAAGAACTTTAAACAAGCTAAAATTGCTATTTGCAAAAATAACCACCCTGATGAGATTAAAATCACAATTTCTCAATTTGCCTGTGGAAACATATTAATGTAATGGATTCTGTTCTGCACTGAATGACAGACAGATTGATGTGTCAACAGAGAAAAGAGTTATAACCATCAATGTGTCTCTCATTGTTTGACAGTGATTTACTACTGTCCAAAAGTCTGTTAGCTCAACTTTCAGATTGAGTTATTCAGACTTATTCCGAGGTGTCACCCCTCAGAGGCTTTGTCTGTCAGGCCCTGCTGCTGCAGGGGACCCCAAAGTCCTCTTGGAACTTCTCCTGTTGTAGGGACAGGCTCCAGCTCAGGGTGCAGATTTGGGGTTTGGAATAGCTCTGTTGGAAACTCAGAGCTGCATTTTATTTTTATGATTTTATTTTCAGGTCTGAAAGGCATTTTTTTATATTAAATGGATAATCCTGGTGAGTGGCAAAATTCTGGAAAACAAAAAAATTTCTAATACACGCATGATCAAGGCAAGAGAGATCCTGGAGATGCAGCATCTTCACATTATTTAATGAATGGGTAGCCCAGGATTTGATATGGAATTAGTACAATTTTAGCACCTAAATATTAATTTCTGTGCTGTTATATCCCAAACTTTAGCTCAGGCCATGGGGAAAGCCTTGAGATCCCAAATCCTTGCTGAATTAGCTGGAAGAATCCCTTTTCCTTTCAGCTGTTTTAGAGTCAAAGCATTAATTTTTCTCTGTGCTATCACTGGATTTTCAGAATTTATTGCATTAGAATATTTTTCTTTACCATTGATAATTTTGTCTTTCCAATTTTAATTATGTCTACCTTTATTTATGATCTGATAAAACAACTTGCTGTTGATTTTAATACAAAGAAAATCTGGTCTTTCAGAGTTGGTTAACTTAATAATCTATTTGATCATCTTTGTCACTCTTACTAAAATAGCTTGCAAGTGTAGTCTGCACTAAAAAGTAAATTTTGCAGTACAGCATTCATCAGAGTAGGAAGCTGCTTGCCTTCATTCCTAGTGTCATAAAGAAAATAGTGCAAGTACTGGTTTCAAATTTTAAAATTAACAACTTTAAAGCTATTTAAACACCTTCAAAAGAAAACAGTAATTTTGCTTAGAATGGACAAGGCTGCAATTCTGCCTTGGTTTTTTTTTCTCTATTATTTTGGTAAAACAAATATATCCAGATTAATGGAACACTTCCCAGCCTATTTCTCCTAGTTCTCTGCGTCTGTGTTTTGCTTTTTCTGAGCTAGGTTTGACCAGCCACCACATTTTTCACATCTCTTGGAAAACCATTGTGTCCTTGGGCCTTTTTCAGCCACGTGACTGAATTTTCACAGGAGTTTTCTGTAATCTGTGTTGGCATTAGCAAAGGACATCCCTATGTCCCTGACTCTCTTGGCTTGAATACGTGCTGATAATTATATTTGAATTGAGAAGTAAATTTAAGGGTTCAATACATACAGAGTTAACAGTGACTTAATTCTTGTTTGCTCTATCACCCTCTGTTGCCTGTTCTTAAAAACTTGCTGGCTTTTAATGAAATAATTTAGTATTTGAATGAAGCACATCAGGGCACAATCTCAGTGTCAGACTTCACACAGAGCTTTCCGAGGGGCTGAATTGGGTGTTTCCTTCCTAGAGCACCCTGATTTATGTGATCAGCAGCAGTTTATAAGAATGAGTCTAGGAGAAAGTTGGAATATGCACTGAATTCTCAGGGAGGGTAGGGCTGTTGAATGCTTGCCACTAAAAGAACTTTTAAAATAGCAAAATAGTGTATGAAAGCTATGTACATTTGAAATTCATGGTTTATATTTGGAGGGGGGGTTCAGAACTGAGTGAAATGTTCCTCAGGCTGCATTCGGGATCACAGTCAGGCATTGCACAGCACAAGGAGCAGTGTCCAGCACAGCCCAAAAAAAATCTACAGGGTTGTTTGTTGTCCAAAGTCCCAGCATCAATTACTCTGACAAACAAAACAAGGTCTGAAGAAGGAATTGCAGTTTCCCTCACAAGGAACTGATTCTATTGTAATTCAGCCATCCCATCTGTCAGAGGAAAATCCAAAGTTTACAATAGCACATGTGTGACCTGAGCACTGTGTTTCTCCTTTAATGGGCCTCAGTGTCAGGAAAACAATGGTGTTGTGTTGTAACGTCCTAGGAACTCTCAGGGCTTTTTATTAAATAGTATGCATCCTATGAAAACTATTAGGTGATAGCATAGGGTTCCAAATTAATGAAATTTTGGGGAAAATATGTGTAATTTCAGAACACTGAAGCTTCTGAGGCAGCTTTGGTTGTCCATTGAGTCATATTTCAACAAAACCTCAGGGATTCCCTTCAGCAGCAGCTGAGCTGAGGGACAGGCCCAGGATCACACTGGGCCCTGTAGGGAGGCTACATCAAACCTTAATTTCATTTCCCATCTTCAGACCACAGTTGATTCAGTTCTAGGGAATAATAAGTATCTATTCCACTCTAAAATCTGATGGAATCTGGGTTCTCTTTCTCTTTGTTTTATGGCTGTTGGATTCCTCAATAATCATGCTGGAATACTAGGCCAGGAGGAAAAAAAAAAAGAGTTATAAACTCTTATATACCAAATTACATTTTGTATTGTTTTTTTTTTTTTGTTCTGTGCTAGTTATTCACTCATTTTTGAGTGAATATCACACAAGTGATAACCCTGCAGAGGAATTCAAATATCCTACATCCTTGACACAAACTGACACATTTCCAACACATTCTTCATTTTCCAAGCTGCTTATTTTTTTAACCTACATGCCAGAAATCTTCAGATTTCCTGTATTCTTTAGACCAAGA
>VYZP01035423.1:3215-22619 GCA_013400635.1 Hypocryptadius cinnamomeus | reverse complement strand
ACACAAAACAAATTATTCCACCACTGAAATTTGAAAAGTAATCATAACTTAATAACTAAGCCCATACACAGAGAAAATTGACATCTAGAACGTAGCTTTTCAATGAAATCTACAACACTCGTTTGACTTCAGTACAAACGTATTTCATTTGTCAATCCATCCATACTGAATTACTTTTTCCAGCTGTTGCAGGTACTTCAACAGTAACCATCAACATTAATGTCTAGAACATATTCTACAGCCTGCATATTTAATGTTTTAATAATCTTTAAAGACAACAATTAAGAATATTACTAAATACTTATTTCACAATATTTGTAATTCTAGAAACAGCAGGTTTTACAGATGGAAAAACTGTTGAGTAAAAGAGACCATCCAGTATCAAGCTTAAAATACTCCAACATTTTCTTGGGAAAACTACTGCCCATTAAATCTACTGAATGTTGGAAGATTTTGCCCACATATTTGTGAAGCATTATGTTTTATGATCACAAAAAACCCCACACTGCATTAGTACCAGATGTAATTTTGAGATATTAAACTTCAAAGTTTTGGCCAGATAATAAAGTTTAAGAAGCTCTTGCAAAGGAGGCAGGGACAGGAGGGGAGAGAAATAAAAAGGAATCAAATTGGGGTGTTTGACTGAACCACTACCTTCCTCTAATCCTGTGCTGGGCAAGACTTTCCCCCAGACAGTGCTTCAATGAGGCAAACACTCATGTCCAACATAGAATGGTTATGTTCCCACGCCTTTAAAAACATTTCCCAGTCAAACAATGGAGCAAGAAAACCCCAACCTGTCTTACTACAGAACCTGTCTGAAATTTTATAGCCAAGTACCAGGGAAAAAAAATCCCCAAGCGGTTTGTGATATCCAGACTGCAGATAAAATCAGCCAGTCTGGTCGTCCCTTTGCCATTCCAACTTAACAACAGGACAAAAGCAGGTACAATATGAGACTTCTGCAAGCACAAGCAAACATGTATGTCCAGCTTTAAAAAATGTGAACATTTATAGGTTAATATTAATTAAATGAATGCATCTGAATGCATGGAATGCTTCCTCTGAACAGCCATAATGTGCTGTTTCAGGTGTGTTCACACAACAGCCCAAGAAATCCTGCATGCCAGAAGAGCAATACATGCTCTGTGGTTAACAGCAGAGGACAGAACAATTTTCCATTACCTCCTATCCAAAACTGAGCCAAGAAAGAGCCAGATCAATTTCTCCCAGTTCAGTTCTGACAGCAAGAAAAATCAAAATATCCCTCAACAGGTGCTCTTCAGATACACTCTGAATGCCAAGTGCCCATCAAGGGCTGTAGTTAGTTCACATCAGCTGCCCATTAGAAGTCCTCAAAAGTGTGTTATCAAGAACACAAAATAAATGGACTTTTCTAGTTGAAAGGAAATAGTGCATCATAAACTGAAAAAATAAAGTTAATCTTTTACAAATATGAACTAGGTTCAAAAGGGAATGTGAAACTATAGCAGACTGTACAGTATAGCAGACTATACTGTATCTAGTCCACGCATGAGACACTTGCAAAACGCCTCAGAAAACCCAAAATTTCAGAAGAAAAATACAGAAAAATCAGGCTTTAAGTTGCTAAAGCAATTTCAGAAGATGTCATGAAAAGCTTTCTAACACATTCCACCACATTTGTAGATTGACCCTGATCTCCAAGTACCACATATATTAAGCGGAACTCTACATTTAAAGGGTGCTTTGTGTTGATGCTTTGTAGATGACTCTTGAAGCTGAAAGGCTTTCTTTTGGCAATGTGCACTGTAAGACAGCCCTAGCAAAGAGCACACAAGATCTTCTATCCTTAGTTAGGAGTGTGAACAGCTTTTACATGCATTTCAGTCTACAAATTTCTTTTTAACTGAAAGCATCCCATCACACTTTGTCAAGACAATACTGTCTAATCTCTCCTAATCAGCTGTAACTGACTTCCTTGCCTGGTCATTTATCCTGTTTTATTTCTATCCCCGAATACGGAGATTTTGATTTCTGTGTATGAATTTCATGTTCTAAGCTGACATGGAAATACAGCAGACTACTGCCAGATTGTGTGTGGATTCTGTACAGAGCTCTCCAAATTATGGTGGAGTTTTGTTGCCTATAAAAAGTCTAGATACCCAAAAGGAGCTATTAAATTTGAAAGGAAACTACGAAACATAATTTATTAGAAAACAGCTCTGAATGCTGCAGTTTTCCTGCTCTTCTAACGTCCCCAGTGCACTCCATGCCTTAGAATACTAAAAGCACAGACCCTTAGGACTTGCTTATCCTAATTATCACAAAGCATGCAGCTTATCTAAATGCCTGAATGGCAACAGAATGTGGAATTAAGTACCAGGCTTTCAGGTCTAGGTAGGCCGAAAAGAAGCAGGTTCTTACCTCCAGGATCTTTGTCTGGATTGTACTCCAATGCATTGCTGCAGATCAGGTCAATGTCTGTTAGAAAATCCTTGGCTGTTAAGTAGTTGTGTTTATCAATTTTGGTTATTATTGTTGATAGGTCCATTGGCTCCTTTATAACCTCAAGGTAATCTGAAACCTATAAACAAACAGCACACAGGAATGACACAAGACCTATTGAATACTGACAATCACATCTTTATACTTGGATTCAATCCACATGCTTAGCTCTAAGACATTAACTAAACATTTTGATTTCTAAGCAAATTTATGTTAAAAATTGAAGTTTTATCAGGCTAAAAACATAGGACTTCCAAATCTGCTTTTCCTTCAGGAGCTCACCAATTTATCTTTCAAAATTAATTAAACAGTATTTTTGAAGTAGTACAACTTAATGTAAATGCATTTTTCATTTTAGACTAATTTAGTTATAGATTTTTATGGTGCTATAACACTGTCATGAAACTAAAAAGGCAACACCCATCAGTCTAACTTGAAGCCCTAGGAAAAATTAGGGAAGCTCTATTTTGCTCACTTTGTAGGTAAAGTTCTCATTAAACTTAACAGCCAAATTATCAGCTTTTAAATACCTTCTATTAAAAAGCTTCTTCAATCACTTGTTAAACAAAAAAAAGTCAGGTTTTATTGACTGCAGATGTTAGATTGGCTGTACAGAAGGACAATATAAAGAAAAAGCCTTGTGTCATAGTTTACTATGAGCTTAGATTGTAACTGGAGATTCAGCAATCAGTGGGGCACACTAAAAAGTGTTTAACATAATTCATGATACCATAAGGGTCTCAGCCTTAATAGCCAAATGCATCAGCACAGCTGCTGTAACGAAGTTCACCCAAAAAATCAATGAATTTGTTATTAACTTCACAGAAAAAAAAAATACATTAATGTTTCAGTGTGATTTAGATTACACTTAATTAAACACAGTGGCAGCCTCTAGAACAGTACTGCATTTTTTTCTTTTGAAATCGTCCACATATGACGGTCACTGTCAAAGCACTTAGGAATTAAATACAGATTCAGATAAGCTCTTTAAGATTTTTTTTTTATATATATATATATAGTGCCTGCAGACATATATTACAACATAAACTCACAATAATGCATTACTTCAGTGGACAACAATGTGTCACCTAATTCCTTAAATACAGACATTGAAATTCATATTGACAAATTAAAATGGCAAAAATTCTCTCTTTGTCTCCCTTTCTGGAAACATGACCATATCTGGTACAGGGATTGGGAAACTAAGCCATAGGCTTCCTTTTCTTGTTAGCACAGCATCAGAAAATTTTCACTGGAAGCTGTAAATATCGCTGCTGCTTTAGTCAGGAAAATTCTTGACTTATCACACAGCAGCATTCTCTGCAATGCAAGTAGGAGTGAAATAAACCTAACACATTTTTTAAGGAAGTCAAGCAGACAAGCTGTTGTAGAAAAAGAAAGGCCAGTCCTGTGCTTAAATGCAGCAGGTGGGACGAAAAGGATTACATTTGATTTCTGTTGCTGTGATATATTAGCAGGGTTCTGGCAAGTCTCCAAATAACAAATTCACATTTTTATTCTCTTCATCTACAAAACATGGACAGTTACTTCTTCTTTCTCTATGTGTCCTTATTCATGAAAGTTTAGACCACAAATTCTTGACAGAAAGGAACTATCTTCACTACAAGAATGAAGAGTTTCCACAATAATGGACCTTCTAGTTTCACAAGAAAAATTAAACCAAGCTACTGCTGAGACCATGCTCATACTGTAGATTGCCACATCAAACAGCTCACCAGGCTTTCAAAACCAGTCAGCTATGGAATGCTATGGAAAACTCAAATTAAGAGAGGACTGCATCAGCCCATAAAAGATGTGTGTTCCATCCTGCAAGGAATTTACACTCCAAATCTGCTTTTTACAATGCTGGTCTTCTGATGTCCCATATTCATCTTTTAATGTCTTCCAAAAGAGATGCTTCTTCTCTTCAGAAGCAATTAGGGATTTCTTTTCAGTTAATAAGCCTGCAAAGCTTGCAGGGGGCCAGCATCTGATCTCAAAGTCAGACCAAACACAATCCTATTCATACAGCAACCCCTGAAAATAGATTTGCAGATTGAACTGTCTCATCAGTTAGGTGTGTACAGTCCATAATCGACCAGTTAATGCCTTATAATGTGCTACCATCTGTGATTAATGGCATCCACAAGCATTACTGCTGAAATTATGCAACAACACTATTAATGCTGAATGCATTACAGAACACATATCACTTTCCCAATATTATCATGTCTATGATTACAATGCTGTAAAAGCTTTTATTAAAGAATTATATTTATGGTTTCAAGCATTTCAGAAGCACTGGCAAGGATAGGAGTGTTGGCATTTTAAAATGCTCATTTCATTTATAATATGGACAGGAATGCACAAGGTTTTTCCAAAGGCCATTGGCAATAGAGCATCTTCCAAAATCTTGCATCATGAATGATGAGGCTGTGACTGTACCACCAGCTAAAAATCAGTATCTTAGATTGGACAGATCATGGCTCAAACATCTATTTTTCTAAATAATTTAACCATTTCCTTTTTTACACTTGCATTCTTTTTCTAGTATTTTCAACTTCATTGTTTGCACATTACTGAAACAAGACCTCTTCAATATCCACCGGTTTGCTGAAGATGTTAAAGCGTTTGTCTGTGGCCAGCCTCTTGGTGACATCCCTGAGAAACAAGCGCAGCTCCCGCAGGGTGTTCTCCTCCTGGTCCTCCATCCGCTGCTTCTCCGCCTCCGACAGCTCCCGGGCAGGACACGGCAGTGCAAGGGGAAGAACTTCCAGGGCACGAAGAGCTAGGGAAAAGAGCAAGAAATCAGACAATGGAAACATTAACAGTACAGTGGCTCTTTGCATTATGCCACTCCAAATTTCATTATTTGTATTCAATATGCATCGTGGATCTCTCACTGCATCCTTGACCCCACAGCTCTCCATCTTCAACAACTGTTAACTATGAAACTTATTCTGGGCACTGATTAATGCTGTCACATGGTAATTAAATTAACTGTTAATTACCCACACCTCTTTAAAAAGGAAAGTAACACAAAATAAAACATTAGGATCACATTATTATTGGTTTTACTGTAACTTAGTTTACCAGCCTGTTTCCTTCTTGGTGGAGGCATTGCTGCTTCATCAAGGATTAAGCCTTTGAAAAATCGTAATCTGTCTTCTTCACTTGGTCTTTGAATATAAAAAACCTCTTCATACTGGATTCTGAAAATACATTTCAGCTAAAAAAAAAAAAAAAGAAAAAGCTGTAAAAAAAATGAGCTCCCACTGAAAAAGACATGAACAATGACCATATTGTAATACTAGTCACAAACTTTTCAAAACCAGCCACAGGAGAGGAGATGGTAAACTCTACCTAAAGCTGTGCTCACAGCGAAGAGAAAATAAACACCTGTAATTCTCACTGAATTTTCTATAGTAATGAAACTTGCAGTATCCCATGATCCTAACAATGGCCAACTGTGCAGCAATAGGAGAGTAAAGGGGCAGGAGAAAAAAAAAATCACAGAAAATGTTAAGGAGAAAAACCAGGAACCCTCCCCCTACCCAGAGCCTCAGAAAATGTAAAGCTCAAGGTCAGGCCTTTAGACTAAATCTGAATTTAATTATAATGGAGTCATCTGTCAAAAAGAACAACTGGCATAACGAACAATTTTGTCTTCTCAGCAGAGTGGCATGGAGCTTATGAAAATCAGTAAGATGGACATATATCCCTCAATAAGGAAAATTACTAACATTCAGTAATTATTACATTTTCTGTTTGACATGTTTTAAATTAAGTTAGAAAGCCACTACAAAACAAAATTATTTTACATGATTAAAACATTCAGAAGAGCACAGAACCCCAACAATGCCTCCTTCCATGATAAACTTACCTCTTCAGGCAAATCACTAAACATGGACTCAGAGGTAGACAGTAGAAATATAGGTGAGAAAGATGGTATATCTTGCAGCAAAGTTAGGAAAGTAGCTCTCACAGTTTCGCTGACAGCTTCCCACCAATCACCAATATGAGGCATGTAAACTATACTTGGTACTGTTCTTCGAGCTTCACGAAATATCTAATTGAAAGAAACAGTTGTATTTCAACTAAGGAACTAATTGTTACCATCAGTTGTGAGTAACAAAGTTCTTGCACATTAGAGAATGATTCATGTTTGTGGTATTTTATAGACAAATGTTCCAGCAGAATAGAATTATCTAAAGACTTTCTAAACAAGTGTTTGTGACTCTTAGCTACAGCATTCAATTATTTTATGTCAATGTGCCAAGGAGACAACAAAGCAACTACTTTATTTTAAAAATATGTATGTTTTAAAAACTTGCTATGACTGAACAATCAAGATGAAAATTAAACTGTTTTGCAATTCATGCAATATTCACCAAAAGCTAGCTGGAAATGTAAAACACTTAAAACTAAGCAAACCTAGAACCTAGGTTTGAAGCTAGAACTGCAGCACTCCAATCCATACACAATTGAATAAAATGAGTATCAGGCACTGAATACCCAGATTAAACTTACTTAGCACTAGTGTGTGATGAGGGGGCAGGTTAAAAATGTAATTACATACACTAGTCACTAGAGAGATTTTCATCACCCTCTAGAGACCTCTTTACTTTAAACAGGAAAATAGAAGGAGCCTATGAAAATATGGACTTTAAGTTACATTCCAGCTGGCTGCCTTTATATTGATACAACCAGAATTACATAATTTACTCATTACAAAGGAATCTGAAATATCACCTGTGCACATGACTCTTCAGGTGTTTTGGCACTGACTGAATAAAGAGCTGGCAGGTCCAGCCTGTGTACGGAGAATTTTTCCAGGGTGTGCAATAGTGCTGGAGCAAGGTGCGAAGTCTGACCGGAACCTCTTTCCCCGGAGAGCAGTAATCTCGGTCTGTAAGAGGTTGGCTGGTGATAAGCTGACCTGCAACACAACAGTTACAACAGCCAAATAACATACCAGTGTTATCAATAGATGGGTATATAGGAGATACTTTAGAATCCATAAGACTTTCAGTAATAGCTTCCTACAGCAGCCTAAAAAGATCAACTAACCCAACTACCCCTAAATACTGCTTCAGGTGCCAATAACTCAAGATTTCTCTTATCTTTGGTTTCAGAACCATTTAATTCAAACTCATCTGTGGGAAGCTATGCATATATTAAATTCATTACAATTTTCATTATAACCGGTTTATTTAAAACTAATTCCTTGATCACATAAAAAGACTTACTGAATGTCCAGTAAAGACAGCAATTTAATCATTCCAGTTCACTCCTAATGTATCTCTTCAGCAGCCTCAGGAATCCCAGGTCAATCCTTTCATCCCTGCTGCCCAAGATTTTCAAGAACCAATGAACATTTCAACAGTTACTTATTTAAGAAAAAGGACCTGAAGTAGGGTTGAATAACATCACTATGCATCGTGTGTTTTAGCCTATTTGGACACTTCTAATCAGTAGACTTCTGGACAGAAGGAAGACTTCAAAGAAAAACTGTAAAGGTAAACTTATTTTTTTGGTTTTTTGATGTTGAGAAGAAACTCTAAGCAGTCCATAGAAGAGGTTTTGGGATTTTGTTTCTTTCTCTTGGGTGTTTTTGCCCAATTTTATGGACAAATGATACATGGAAAAAAAAACATTAAGTTTTCCCATTAAAAGTCTTCTCCATTCTAAAACAAGGAAGTTTTAAATTAATTTGCGTTTTCTCTCATTAAGGCATTTCTATCTGCCCAACAGTGAACTCAGGCAGTGGAACAAGACTTGCTGGTATTACTTCATGTTAAACATTTTGGGACAGCAATGAACATTGCTGACCTTTAGCTTTCGGTTCTGGTGGTGGTGGTTACACACAGAGGTAACAATCAGAAATGCTCAGAAAACAGACTGAGAGAGGCTTACATACTTTGCAAAAATAAACACAGTCTTGAAATTCTTTTATTTAAAGACACACATCCATACAAATATATACTGTTGTTTTGGGTTTGGCTTCCCCCTTCCCGACCTTGCAACAAAAGCTTAAATTTGGCATTAGAATACTTAACTATGTACCTCCAACTCTTTGAACTTTAATCCTTATTTTTAAGCTTAGATATCCACAAATTCTGTTCTGGCATTATTATTTAGCACAAAAATTTTAGCAGTTTTCCACAAGATGGCTCTACTAAACAGTGTCACTAATGAACTTTTTTTTTAACTTCATTTTCTTTATTCAGCAAACTCTCTGCAGAAACTACCACATAAAGTAGTCTAAAACTATTCTTAACACAAAACCAAGAAATGTTAATTATTGTTAATTACTGTAGCCAGTCCAATTTATTCAGGAAACACTCATCCAAATTTCACGCATATTTTCTAAATTCCTGTTTTCCTGAAACTTTCCATGAAAAACAATGAAAAAAGGACATTAGAAATGCTGAATGCCATCATTATACATGATGCTTCCAAACAGCTGCATAGACAGAAGCTCAACCATACTTTGGACCAAGACAAAGCACACAACCCCTCCAAAATATTCCTACATACATCTCTTTTCAGTTCTTAATCTTTCAAATAAAGTAGTTTGTTAAAACTGAAAATTGCTGTTAGCATCTTTACTCCTAATCTACATATTGAAAAACATTTCTGATTCCAGTGTGTAGGATGTGGCCTTTCCCAAGAACACCCCCACATCTAAAACTCCTGTCTGTGCACTTACATGTTTCCATTACAAGAACACCACTGCCACCCCAAAGCAAAAAGAACAACTTTTTTAGCTCTCCTGATGTAAGAATCTCCTGGGTTTATCTGTATAATAATATGCACTTAGAGAAACACTCACATTGTAAAATGAAGGTAGGGTTTATGTATAGCAGCTGATGACTGTTTCTTTGGTGATCCTGAGTGACAGCTCGTCTCAAAAATTGATGAAGCATTCTCATCTTCACTATCATCTAATATTAGACTTGGTACATCTGTTCCAAGAGATGTATTAATTAGAACTTTATCACTTCTAAGTACAAGTACAACAAACAACACAAGATATTACAATTTTCTTTGTGTCAATCGTAATAAATCCTCAAATGTAGAAGAAATTAGTTAAAACTGTCGAAGTATCAGCCTTCAGAATAACAAGTACTTATTGCTTCAAAGACTAAAACAAATTAAATACTGTAAAAGTCTAATCATAATTACAATTTTTTTTAAAACAATCAAGCTAAACAACTTCTCAAATACAAAAAAGTTTAACTTGTTATTAAATGCTTCCTTCGGGTTTATCTCACAGCTAGAGGTTTTTTCAAGGATGAAGCTATAAAATTTGTAATTCCTCAGACTACATATAATTTTGTAATTATTTACTTGTTCCAAGTGTCCAAATTCTCATAGGTACACTTCTTCTAAAATTATTCTCAGCATGACTACCTAGACAATGTATGTTTATGAAGTGTTGCTTTCCACCCTCTGATAATCTGCTGAAGAGTATCAAATTACTTTCTATCAAAATCAGTTCAATGCATTCCATGTTCATATACTATACCTTTACCTATTTTAATTCCTTTGCTAATATATTAGCACAATGAACTGAAGCACTTTCTATACAGACCTTGAAAAACAAAAAGCTCAAAGACTCATTATATTCACCAGACACACTGCAGAGACAAAAAACTGCAAAAATATTAATATGGCACTAACGCAGAACAACCAGGTAACAGCTGAAAATCAGCTACATTAGCTCCCAGAGCTGCAATGGGATTAAAAGTTACCTGGTGTGATTTGATAATAGGAAAAAACTGCTGCAAGACCTTTATTTGCCCCAGGAGAGGAGCTGAGTTGCTTTTGCCCTATGCCATGGCACTCGTTCTCATTTCCATAGGGAAAGAAGTCTCCAGTGATGGGATTAAAATGGCCACAGCCACTCAGCTGTACAGCAGGAACACTGCAGAGGCCAGTTCTACTGAGCAAGAAAATGCTCTGCAATGGATGGGCAGCATTCCTGAGAGCAGCCCAGAGTCACTGTAGCACACTGCTGCTCAGGACAACCACCAGACATCCCAATAGCATCTCACTGGCCACAGCCACTTAAGAATAGGGACTGCTGTGAAATGAAAATGTGAAATACAGAGAGATCCAAGTATTTTTCTCAAATGCCCAATCCACTGCATGACTTGTTGGATTTACATGAGGCAATGGCACAGGTCCTGCCACACTGACCAGACAACCACCAAGGGACAAAGGAATCGCCTTCAAGGCAGTGTTAAGTGTCAGATGCAGGTGCCATCTAAGCCACAGGAAAAACTGTCCCAGGGTTCCAGGAAAAATTGTTAAAAGACAACAAAGGTTCCCTTAGCTGCCTGTGTGATGTAAGAAACTGGATTCAGAGTAGGCTGGGCAGGAATGATATTCTGCTGCCATGGGATGAGGATCTGCCACATCCCTTGTCAAGCTGTGATGCAGCCACACACCTGACAATCATTCCTCAGGGGCAAAGATGAAAAAGGCTTGCAGACCTCAAGTAGTGGCCAAAAGCTAATCCAGAGCAAGAAAATATGGCACAGAAGCTGCTGGATATTTAGTTAAAGCTAAGGATGAAGACGTCCAAATCAACTGGACACAGGCCTTGTATCTCTGGGCTCACTCAAACAGACAGTCCCTAAAACAGACAGAATTTCCAGAATACCAAATGTAGGCATAGGTAAGTCCTATGCTCATGCACTGGACACTGTATTTTAGGGAGCTTTCTCTCCCTAAAATACACAATTATTTTAAAAGGCAGCCCATCTTTTAATCCCAAGCATCAAGTTTCTGTGACATTCTCTGCTCAAGCATCTGACTCACTGAATTACAAGAAAGAGGAATTTTTAGTGAAATGCAGAAAACCTGATGTGCAGATTGTAAGCATACCTGTAAGCATGTTCTATATACTTGACTCTGAATTCAAGAATATTTGAAGCCCTATTGTATAATCTACATTTATGTATAATCATTGTAACTGAAAGTGGATTCTTCTGGTTTTAACACAGATTAAAGCTTGTTATTCCACATTTGCTTGGATTTAAGCGGTTAAGAAAAAACTAAAGGAAATGTTAAAAGAAAACTCAGCTCATGCATCTTCAAAATCAATTATCTACAAACATTTAAAAGTACCCATAGCAACAAACTATCTAGTAAAACCATTTAAATCAACTTAAGCTTCCAAATTCAATTTGTTAGCAGTAATGAGCAATAATAAATAGGAATGTAAAAAATATAACCAAAGAAAATATTCTGAACTTAAACCAATTCTTCAACAAGAATGACAATCTCTAAATTGGGTGCTAGTAACAGGTTAGCAGTATACAGAGACAAGCATCATAAATAACTTTCAGCTGAGGAAGTCCAATAGGATCTAACTGCAGCTGCAAGCCAGCTCATTTCCCTCTACCCACCACCACGTGCTCCCAGGGCCCATCTCTGGCCAACTCCAACACTTGTTAAAACCTCCAGATACCCCACAGTCAGCAGAAAACACATAAATACATCATTTTTGGATGAGTTTTCTGGCTAAAATGCTTTAACAAAGGACCTGAGGTACTCAAGCAAGGAGGAAGATGGAGCAAAACCACACAGCTGGGCTGGAGAACTGCAGCAGCCAGCACAAGGATCAGCTTAAGCTGCCTGGGCTGCAGGCTGAAAGCGTGCCCTGGAACAGGAACGAGAGGAAAGTCATGGCTGTCACAGATTTGCTTTATGCCTGGGCTGTTTTCAAGTTAATCACACACAACCCCAAGTACTGTTTACAGAGCTGGGGGGTGAGATTGATCCCAGATAAGAACAGTAGACTACATCAGAATAAACAGATCTCAAACCCAAGGTATCTTGTTCAACATTTAACTTCCAAGAAATGACCATGGTAACTATTAGAGTATGTCTCAGGGAAGAGCTGGGTAGAAAAAGCCCAGAACCTATTGACTCATTGCCAGTCAAACAGTCAGTCACAGTCCTTCTTATTCCCAGCTTCCTTGGTGCATCCACACTGCTCCTACTACAGCAGGTTTCTGGCATTCACTGACCCCTTAGTGATTTGATTTTACTCATTAATTCGGCAAAAAAAGCCAACTTGACAAAACAGCAAACAGTTCTCTACTTGCTAAGCTGACAGAATCAGCTTGGAGGATCAGGAGCAGACCAGGCCAGTTCAAGGACGTGGAAGACTCAAGACTTTCTTCTAGAATCAGCACATGACTATTACATAGGCTCAGGTACCTCAGCCAAACACCTGATGAACTGTAAGCCCCCCAAAGCTTCTGCACCACCAGCAAGCAAAGGACTTGGGATAGCTAACCATTGTTAAGGATAGGAGCACAAATTTCAGGTCCTGTTACACTCAGCAACAGTCTCACTTTTTTTTTTTGTTCTGACCTTTAATTATGCCCATCATTTCTTGTATTTAAATTGCAAATTACTTGTGAGTTCTTTTTATGGATGGCCCTCACACCTATGGGACCTTGCTCTGTATAGGTCAAGTCATTAGATTCCACAACAACTTGGAATCAGCAAAAATAATTATGCAACGTCCAAGCAAATAGTACTTACATCCTAACAAGACTGAAGGAAACACACACCCGACTTAAAGCTAGGTGGAGAAGCTGAAATACTTGCAAATTGAAACAGCATTTGCAAAAAACCCAACACCCATACCTTCACTTTTGTCACCCTGGCTGAATTCAGCGTGAGGGAACACTTTGTGCAAGACCTCGAGGAGCTTGGTGAAGGTGCGCTCCAGGAGCGGCCGGATGACAGGGGACAGCGCGTGGCCCGAGGCCGTCACGGCGCGCTGCGAGGCAGGCACGATGTTCTGCATGGCGTGGTAGAAATCCTGCGCGCTCAGAACCACCGAGGAAACGTCCAGCTGCAGCTTCTGACTGCTCATGTAGATCTGGGGGTAGCGGCGTCTCAGGGCAATCAAGGCAGCCTCAGTGCAAAGTGCTTTTATGTCAGCTCCACAGTACCCTAGTGCACACAGAAACAGAAACATAAACACCTTCCATGAAACAGCACTGCTGTGGCACACCTGGATCAAACACGCATCCAGCTAAAAACAAATCAGGAATATTTAATTGTCAATGTCCACAAAGCATCTGCCAAAAGGTATCAGGTCATAATCTGATGACAGTGTTGTATATCAAGAAATTACACATGTTTATAAGATATACTAAGAAATTAATTCCACATGGAAGTTAAAGTTACCTCCATTTCACTATATCATTTGATATATAGTGTATTTCCAGTCCTGGGTTATAGGTCTGTTATTGCTCTTTCTTTTCCCTTAATATTGTCTAACGTATGTGTACAATTTTAACAGGCTAGTTCCTCTCCTCCTTTTTTCCTTTAATACCTCCACATGAATATAATCTTTAATAGCAAAGTAATTTTGTTACATTGAACATCACCAACTTTAAACTTTTACAGTCTGAGAAAATGAGCACTATAAAGAAAAATGTTTCATGAGTAGAATAGGGAAGAGATAGAATCTCTTGTTAAAAAAAGCATTACTCTGAATTCTTGGAAAAATGTTAACTTCTACTATGAAGATAAATGTTTCACACTTTTAAGAGTTTCATAACTTTACTAATATAACCAAAGGTAGAAATTAAAATGCATTAAAATTTTAATTTATCCTATCTTCATAAGTATCTACAGGTGGCTACCTATAATTGCTTAATCATCATTAGTGAAAAACACAGATCTGATAATTATGAAATACAGAGAGACTTAATACCTCTGAGTCTTTTGCAGTACTAATGGTTTGCGGGTTTTCCCCAGAGCTAGAAATTAGATTTCAAGTTTTTCCATCTCTCTCAGCAAGACACATTAATATGCCTCTGTATTTTGAGGCACCATAGCTCCATCTTTCAAAAACTGTAGAACAGTATTCCAGTGAGAAAAGTAATTTAGAGAATTAGAGTCACTATAGGAAAATGTGTTGCACTGAGGTACTGCCATATAAAAGTTCATGGGTTTGTAATGAAGTGTTTATAGAAAGTAATTAATCAATTCTTCAGTTAAAACTATTCTCATTCAATTGTTGTTTTACCAGACTCCCTCCTCCTCATGAAGTCTTACATGCATTTTTTCTACTCTATTTTTGTATTAAAGCCAAGGAGGGCAGGTTTAGATTGGATATTAGGAATAAATTCTTTACTATAAGGCACTTAAACTGGCTGTCCAAAGAGGCTGTGGATGTCCCATCCTTGGAAGTGTCCAAGGCCAGGCTGGATGCAGCTCTGAGTGACCTGGGATAGTGGAAGGTGTCACTGTCCATGGCAAGGGATTGGAATGAGATGAGCTTTAAGGTTCCTCCCAACCCAAAACATTCTGTGATTCTATGATTGGTCTTTTGGCAGCACCAAGCTGCAGAACTGAGGCAAGGCCTGCCTTGTTTCTCTCTCTCTTTAGCCTCTGATATTCTTCCAGTGCTCCTGGCATGTATATTTTTACAAGATCCATACAGCAATAAGAAACAAAGCTGATTCCATACACAGTGTTTAAAAATAAAAAAGGAAGCAATTAATATGAAAGACTGTAGACACTTTTCCATCCCCATCTTTCAGATATAATAATTTGGGGGATAATAATAAAAGACACACACTTTTCAGCTATAAAGGTGACTTAAATTGGATGAGACTTCAAACTGCACCTTTCTCACATATACTTGAAAATAATTTTTAAAAAAAGAAGAACAAAAAAAACCCCAGATGGACAATCACCATAAATATTGGATAATTCCTGCAATTTTTAAACCAAGCTTTGCAATTTTATAAAAAGGTCAGTAGCTACTATCGTATAAAATTGGTGAGTCCACACCATGACTGTTACCTAAAACATATGTAGCAATTCACATTCTCGAGTTACCTTGAAAAAAATACACAATACATTTGAAATATGTTCAGATATATCCACTATATTAATCAATAGACAACTAATGGTTTTCAGCACTGAAGTTATGTTATTTAAGGTTTTTTAACTTTCATTTAACATGAAATGAAAACTATACAGGCACACTCCAACCACATGAAACTATTAGACAGTAGCTACAGGTGCATCAGAGAAACCAAACCAGGGTTCTAAATTTTGCATTGTTCTTTAGGTATCAGGTATCACGTTTCCATTTAAACTGGTCCACTTCTCATCCAAAATCCACACGAGATTAAACAAAAAATGAGTGAGGGGAGCACTAAACCAAAGCTTAAAACAAAGATGTGCTGAAGATAGGCAGCATCCTGAATACCTGTCACCTTAGAAGCTGGTTTAGTATCTTTGTGGAAAGATTCAGCAACTCAGGAGCCAGATCCCTCCCAACTTTTCTATTAAAAAATGCTGTAACATCGCTTTCTAACAGTCATTTTAATCACCGCTTGTACATCTCCAAAGAATTGCAAAATTAGGAAATAATAGCCTGTAGCCTATTTTTAAAATTAAATTCTCAGGTGATCAGATACACAATTAGTCTCCATTTCTATCTCTCATTTCTCAGGAGCAATTACATTTGAAGACTAATAATTGGTGTCTCTTTTTGAGGGACTCTCTTGTGCATACTGTACATCCATTCCAGTGACAAGAAAACTGTAAAAATCCTGTACCTTGAGAAACATTAAAGAGCTTTTATTGCTAAAAAGCAAATGCACACTGATTAAGCAGAAGAAAAACATAAGTGAAGTATTGTCAAAACAAAATAAAATGTATCATGCCAACAGTAAATAACCTGATGCAGATTTTACCCAAATTGACACTGTAATATAAACTCAGGGTTCAGTGCATTTGCTTCCATTTTTGAAGCATCTCAGGAAAGATGTTCAATTTGTCAAGCAAAAGGTATTGGCACACCTCAGCTTAGAACAAAATGAGGATTCCTGTCAAGTAGTCCATTTTCTTCTACCCAGCACCATCAAACTCTGCTGAACATTTCTGAAGTACAACTTTCAAAGAGCAGGACAGCAAACAAGTGGATTCCTAGTAGGTTTCCAAAGAATGCACTTTGATCACCAAAATTTTCCAGCCACCTCTACTGTGCAGAAATTGTGCCCTCTTTAAAATTTTTTCTGCCTAAAACCCACCCTAAACCCCACAACAAAGTGCTACTGAACGGGGTGAAGCATTTAGGTGAACAATTCTGACCACTTCTTCCACTTTATGTTGTGCAACTCCCTACAAAACTCTCAAAATGACTGCAGGGAAAGAGAGTTAGCAAACAACTCAGCATGATGACAGAGATGAAAAATAACTACAAGGTTTATTTTAAAGAATGGTGAAAAACAGGAATGCTAATGCCAAAATCCCCCCACCATCATTACATGAGGATGGGAAAGAAAAATCTAAATGGCATAATTTTGCCAAAAAACACTCCTGCAATAATAAGCACAGAATACTTTTAACAAGCATCTTCAGCATAATAGTTTGTTTCTTTATAATTCTATTTAATAACATTATTTAAATAACCCTTACTACATTGTAAAAAGATTCATCTGCAAAATGCCAGATGGAGGAATTCACACTTTTTCAGTTGCTAGTATGTTTCGTTTCCTGCAAGACTGAGTTTGTAGGTAAGTCTCTCTAGCTACAGAAAGTTACCATTCCAAACAAGGGAATAAGCACAAGAGATAAGAAAGGATTTATAAAGTTAAGAGTATCTGGAACCCATCTCCAGTAAAGAGAAAAAACATAGTAAGTATGTGTGCTTACTGAAAGTACTAACAAGACATAAGTGTGTGGTGTTCTGAGCAATGCTGTGCTCTCCCCAAGCTGCTTCACTTCGTGTCATGTACATTGCAGTCATGAGGCCATTCAGGGAAGTGGAGACTTTAAATCTCACATACACAGAAATCCACTAAAAGGCTGTAATCCATAACACCTGGGACAAAAATCAACCCTCAGGAAATAACCTATTTTTTGCAAGTCCTGGGACTTTTTCCTTCCAATTTCCTTCTAATTACACCCCTGGATGGTAAGAAGTTCTGAGTCGCACATACACCTGCTTCCCCAAAGGCATTTGCCTTGGGAGTATTTCAGCAGTTTTCTTCATTAGGATCCAAAAGCTTAGACTTAAGTGTTGGCAAGTCTGCTGAACTGGAGAGAGGTATCAACCATGCTGTGCCAAAAGCCTGCCAAGTCTAAGCAGCTTTTACCTGGGGAAGAGGGGGTGTTGTTTTTTCGGGGGGAAGGTTGTTTGTTTGTTTTTAAAGAAAACCTGTGCACAAGAGAAATATCAGACTGGTATAAACTATATCTCAGACATATAGGTGTGCCAATGAGTCCCATTGGTAATGGCCACAAAGAATCTCTAAAAATCTGTTTAAATCTTTGTTGCAGATTTCACATAGAGAAACGATGAGGCACTTTCAAGGTGAAGAAGATACACCAGTCTTGCTTCAGCTGTTTCGAAAAGACTTTGTAATACTTCAAAGATTTTCATCTTGGATGCATGGAAACACTTAAATTCCAAGATAGAGACTGGAGACAGTCAAGTGTACAGTAGCTGGAGAGCAGGAAAGCCAAGGAAAACAGAAAAGGGTGTTTCTTTTTGTTAGCTGACTTCCACAGAACTGACAGGCTTTATGGAGTACAAAGAATGTCTTCCAGGCAAATGTACAAATGGCTTTCCCTATTGTCTGAAATTTTAAAATACTGTGTTCTCAATGAAAAAATATGGTGAATTTTTAAAGAAACATCTATGTTTTTTTCCCACCTATTCCCCTCTCTCCCACTAAGCAGCACCACACGTTTGCATAATTCAAGCAGAATTTACATGAGACGGGTTTGCCGTGTGCTGTGTTATACCCGGCAAAGCTTAAACTGGAGTTTGCTGGATAGTTATGTTTTCTCCTCACCAGAAGATGTTGAGATCTTTGTGCATCAAAAGCGGAGGGATGCTGCTTCGATGAGAGGTGTCCCTGCAGATGAAGAGGATAATTCGGATGTACTACAGCTGACTGAATGGACCGCTGTTCAGTTTAAAGTTCTTAGATTCCCTGATGATGGATTCCAAAGCACAGATATTTGACACTGTTCTTTGTCTGAGAACTTCAGTGCTCGTCCAAGCAGATGACTGACAGAGGATGTATCTTTGCATGACAAGTTGTTGAGAAGATATGTGGTGTGTGTTTTAGGGTCATTTCCACTGTTAAATTCACTCTACAAATATTTGGGTTTATTTCTGATTAGATTTAAACAGCAGACTTATCTTGAACAACCAACCTCCATTCAGTACAGCAGATCTTTGTGAGCTCCAAAAGTGTATTTAATGTATTCATGTTGCGGTGCTTTTTTCTCCCCTACCTATGTCTACACTTTGAGGTTGTTCTGTGCTAGCAATCTGGAAAAAAAATTCATCCTTAGAAAGGCTGGTTAGTTTGTTGGATTTATGTCAGAGGAGAGCATGCCAGGCAGTACAAAACAAACAAAAAACAAAAACCCCCCACACAAGTACTGATTTTTTTTTTCTCGGTAAGTAGACAGAAAAAAACCCAAGTATGCCTATCTCTTTTGTAATTTACCAATTTAATGAGAAGTCTATGTAAAGATTCCAATTCCAACTTCATTTTGCTTCATCTTCTATAAGAACAGTGATATCACAGAAAGGAAACGTGGCTGTATTTTCAAATGACTACTAGCTACTCATTTTGTGTTTCAGTAAGACAGAAACGTATTTGTTACTAAAAAGAGTTGTTCAAAGTACAGAAGTTTAGAAAGGCAGAGATAAGAAAATCTTGATACATTTAACATACCTTCGAAGTTTTACACAGAAGAGAAAGCCTCTACAGTAAAAGCACGAGCACATATAACAACGTAACACTCACCAACACATTTTTCAGCCAGTTCTCCTAAGAAAGGATCTGACAATTTGGGGTTCCAATCCCTGGTATGAATTTGCAAAATGTGCTTTCGTGC